>JAUELP010061507.1:0-14291 GCA_032357275.1 Micropsitta pusio
TAGATATGATTCCTGAATTTATTGCTGAACTGATGTCTAGAAGTCAATCTGGCTGGCTGTGTTAGCTTTGCTGTCAGGAGATGAACAGGAGGCACGTTGTTTCTTTAACGGGTCTGTAAAACCCCACTTTGGAGAGTTGTTCTTGATTTTGTGTTTGTTTTAATTGTCGTTAGTAAAATGCATCAGAGCACTGGGGCAACCTGTTTGAAGCCTGTCTGCTGAGGTAAGACAACTGTAAAATTCTATGGAACAAGAGCCAGAAGAAATGTTTATAGCAAGGAATAATGTTGATGGGAAATTGTAATTTTCTGCACCAAATTAATTAAAAAATAAATTAATATAAAAGGAATGTGCTCTTTAATGATATAATTTGTTTATTTTCTGGGATTGTAATAGTGTGGTGAAATAGAAGAGAAGGTCTGAAACTGAAGTGATATCCTTGTTTAACCATGTGCAGCTTCAGTTTCACAACTGGATAGTTTATTTTCCCATATCTACTGTGCAAGGACAACATATTCAGTGTAAGAATTGAGGCTGTCCACACACGAGCAAAAGAAATGATAGTTAATAGACTGTAACACAGTTGTTTCTGAAGTAAGAGTAAAAGATACCTTTTTCCCTGATTTTAATCCCGAATGACATGCCTAGATATTAAGAGCTAAGCAAAATTTCATGTTGAGAGAAGTGAAAGCATCATTGCTATTTGCTCTTGCACTGGGCGCAAGTGCCAAGGCACTGGCAGTGGGTGGGCTTCAGAGAGACCTCTGTGAGGAAAGGCTGGACACAGTTGGCTACAGCAGGCTGCAGCAGAGCTCAGCAACCAAGATGGCAGTGCCTTTGTGGTAACACATGTAAGAAAGGGCACAACTCTTTATAGCAGTGTTAAGAATGAAGGAAAAATGTGTGAGAACCCTGTTTACACCAAGGTCAGAGCAGAAGGAGAGGCAGGAGGTGCTTCAGGCACCAGAGCAGAGGTTTCTCTGCAGCCCGTGGTGCAGACCATGGTGTGGCAGGCTGTGCCCCTGCAGCACATAGAGGTCCATGGTAGAGCAGATTCCACCTGCAGCCTGGGGAGGACAGAAGCTAGAGCAGGGGACAAGTGTAGGGCAGAAGTAAGCGCAAACAGGAGTTGTTATGGACTGACTGCAGCCCGCCATATCCCACCCAACTCTGCTGTTCAGTGCGGGGAGGTGGAGTTGAATGAAGTAGTATAGCTGAGCCTGGAAGAAGACTTTTATCTTTTTTCCTTACTACCTAACTGTAATTTAATTGGCAGTAAATTATAGAATCATAGAATGATTTGCATTGCATGGAATCTTAAAGATCATCCAGTTCCAGCCCCTCTGCAGGGGCAGGGACAACTTCCACTAGACCAGGTTGCTTAAATCTCTATTCAATTGACTCTTGAAAGCTTCCAGTGAGGGGGCAACCAGATCTTCTCTGGGCAAGTCTATAACATTCAGTTCAATGCTCCTCATCAGAGTTTGAAACCGGCAAAATCCTGAGCTCTTGAGCTCTGTGGGAACATGCTTGTCCTCAGGCAGCAAGAGGTATGTGCCTAAGAAGCTGCACGAAAACCAGTCCAAGGCATGGAGTCAGGGAAGGGCGAGACTCTATAGAGGTACAGAAGAGAGGGGCAGAGCTGTTTGTGTTGAAAAAAGAGACCAGAAGGAGAAGAAAGTTACCTGATATGTTGGCAAGTAGAGAAGGGAGACAGTGTGGCAAGGTGAAGGAAGCTAAAGACAGGAGGAATTGGGAAAGGGTTAGGCATGTCTGAGGGAGGAACAGATGTATGTCTCTTGGGAGGTGGTCCCAGTAAAATGGATTACCAAGTGCTGATCCAGCGTGTTATACATGCTCTTAACTTCAAGCGTATGAAGTTAATGCACTTAAAGGAAGTGCATTTGAAGTACCTCTCTGAATCAGAGCCAAAGTGTGTAACCCTTACATGTATTGAACTCTTCAGTGGGACTTCTGTGAGATGTAGCTTTTAAAAAGTTTGCAGAATCATGTGTGCTTTAGTATGAGAAAAAAATCACCCAAATTAACTTCATTGGCTGCACAAATACGTAACATATTTGTTTGTAGAATTGTGCATTTAAGTTTTGGCTGTTTGACTTGACATAATCATTAATTTGTTGCACTTTGTCCGCAATATATCCTTTGTTTTGCTTTGTGCGGTGGTAATATATGGTCTGATCCAAAGCCTACTGAAGTTAGTGGAAAGGCTCATTGCTCCTGTAGCTTTTAAATCAGACCTGTAATATACACAAAGGCCCAGATGAAAAAGGATAGCTTTTGAATATCTGCGGTGAGGGGGGGGCATTATGCAGTTTTGATACTGGAGTGTCAGCAAACTTCAAGAACCTGCTTCTTGCCTTTTTTGGTAAATTAGAGCTCCTTTTATTGCACCTGTAGATTAGTAAAAATGCAGTTATTCTTTCCGCTCTTAAAGGAAGAGGTTAACACTCTCTGAAGTTAACAAGACTACTATGCTAATCATTCCTTCTGTTATTTCCATTTGTAAAGGTCTGCATCTTTTTACTGCTACCGCTACTGTTGGCTCCAAGGTCATTTTCAGGAACTTACTCTGATTCAGTCTACAGAGGTGCTATTGAAATGCATATAAATGGGCCTGCTCTGACCGTGTCTCATTCCAGAATGACAGATTGGGATCTGGTTAAGTTTGCTCCCCAGACTTATGACAACTACTAAATGACACTTCCAGATCATTACTCTTTATCAAAGGTGAGTAAAATTGGAGCTAAATACCCAAATCCAGGAACTTTAAAGTATTTACATTCTTTAGGTTTACTTATAGGATCCTGCCCTTTGTTGGTGTGATGAGCAGCAGCAGACAGAGCTGGGAGTTGGGAATTGTCTGTACGGTTCAGGGAATTCCATAAGCTCAACACCAACTGGTAGGCTTTCAATTGCATGTTCACTGCAGAAACCAGTAGGTTGATTTTCAGAGATGCTGAGGGTGGTACATTTTCTATTTTCATCATGGAAGAAAAATAATCTTCTGATGAAAGCAATTGAGATTTGGAACAGGGCTCTGAAGAAGATAAAACCGAAGATGCAGCAGGAAAGTACAGTGAGCTGTACTGTACCCTTCCAACATCACTGTGAGGCGTAGCCCTGTCAGCTTGACACCAAACTGGAATTGTGTTTCATATTTTTTTTCAGCAAAGGCAAGTTTTCCAGACTTCTTGTTTTGACTTGGGACATCTCAACACAATGGGGAGTATAAAGCCAGTTTGTAAGGGTTAGCCATGACCTGAGATCCATAGAGAAACTTTGCAGAGACTAAAATGTCAATTAAGACAAAAAACCCAAACAACCGTAGAGTCTCAAATACCGAGTTCTGTGTCCTAAGTAGACCCTGTGTAAGCTTTCAATTACTTGGGTGAGTATAGGCCTAAAAATTAGTGATTAGTCGGTTTTCCTTCATTCTCTTCTACGGATTCAGAAAATAGAGAGCAGCTTTCTCGAGAGCCCAGCAGTACAGAGTTTTCTTTCCTGGTGATAATTACTCGAATTGTTAAGAGTTAGCACGACCTGTGCTCTGCTGTGATTCTTAGTGAAATGAGGAATGAATGGACACAGCAGCTGGAAGTCTGGTTGGTTGATCGCTCACTTAATCACGGTGGCTTTCCAGTTCACCCATCAGCCTGACTAGTTTGCTCCCCACTAGCTTGAGCTGCTTCAATGAGAAGTATACATCCACACTAAATGTGTAGAAAGGTCAGTGTACTGGTTTTGCACCTGACTGATCCATAGTGGAATATCAACAAAGGGTTTAGAAATAGAGGGTCAAATAATTTCAAGAAAACAGAACCATAAAATGTGATTTCAAGTAAATCTTTGCAATGAGGATAAACCACTCTTAATACGTGTGGCTTAATAGAATATAATTGTTTTAATTGTGGTTTGAAATACACTGCCATTAACTATACAGATAATTCCTCCCTTGTTTAACAGGATATTAATCCCATAGCTGTGTAGCAGTATGTAGAATTGGTGTGGTATTCAAAGGGTAGCATCAGTTTTCTTTTTCCCCAAAGCCTTATTATGGAGAGAGAATTCTGTGATAGTTACTGATTTAAGAAGTTGCTTTGATTTTATGCATAGGATTTTAAGCTGGTGTATCACAGTAGTTCAGCAGTGCTCACATTCACAAAAACAGACTGTCCTTCAGACATCTGAAGCCCATTTCAGAAGCACTTTGTTTTACCATTTCACTAGCAGACATTACTGAAGGACACAAATCTATCTACTTTCCCTTGAACACAGGAAAAGCCTCCCAGGCAGAGGTTTCAGTTCAGCACATTCATTACCTTTTAATTGCTTCTAAATTACATTGTGACCTGCTGCATCAATAGCTGAATCTAACAGAAACTAGCACAATTTGTGCATATGTGTTGTTAAAAGCTTAACTGGCAGTTGTTTTGCTACTGTACTGGGTAAAGGACACTGCACGAAGGACCATGTCGTTTTGGGATGTTTTTCAAGAGCATGTTGTTAACATTGCTTGGAAATGTCTTTCAATATCAGCTTGTTTATATGCCAGAAACGTTTCTGTCAATTGATGAGCATTATAGAATTTAGTTATACTACTATCAGATATGAATATATATATTTTAAGTTTTACTTCTCACTGACTAAATGCGTAAGCTTCAGTGTCAGCTGTGGCATGCTTCAATGGAAAATGCACTTGCATGCAAAGTCACAACCGAATAAAGCATTTTATTTAAGATTCTAAGCCATGGTATAAAAATCGCCCTTGCAGGAAAGGTAAGCTTGAATATGTTTTAGGCTGAACCACAGCAGGCATAATGCCGTAAAAGGTGAGCTATCATACCAACTGCTGCGGAAGCTAAGGTATAAAAATCACTGTTCCCCTGGAAGACTTACTCAAAGCTATTTTGCAGTCACTTCCAGAATGTAACCGCGCCATCCTAGCTACCGATAATTTCAGCCAGCTAGCATGTGCTTGTTATTCCTTACTTTTACTCCTTAACCCCACATAAAAAATTGCCGTGAACCTAAGTGTGGTGTTTACGCTGTGTTGCAAGCATACATTTCATTTCCTTCACTCTTTATATTTAGTAGCACATGTGTGTAGGGTAAGTGCAGCTGTTGCTCCTTTATAATTTTTTTGGAAGCTGTTCTTTTTATCATTTCTTGCTGGAAGAGTGTTTGGTTAACGGTGAAGACCAACACTATTTTTACATGGCAGCTTCCTTTGAAATTGCCCTACTTTAGGAAATGTATCTGTTATAATAGCTTAACGCCAGTGAGTTCTCTGCTACGTTGTGGCTTTGTTTTGCAAGACATTTTCTGGTTTAGAGCAAAATATCATCTGGATTGCTCCACAGGCTTCACCAGCCTCTGCAATATGGGATGCTGGAGGGGGACTCAAAAGAAGGTGGTTTGACCCAAAGAAGCTCGTAGCCAATACGCCTATTGAGTAAAATACACTTATAGATATAAATGTTTAGATAGATCGTGCTGGGTTTAGGTTTTAAAGGCACTGCTTACTAAATTCTTTTTCATCAGAACAGGCTTTTCCCAAGCATGCTAGGAATATTAGATATCCTAGATGTCCTTGAACTGTAACAGCATCACTGAACCCATCCCAGGTTACAAGTTCTTATTTTTTCTACTGTGATATGAGAGAGACCCCTGGAGGCAACTGGGTGCTGGAAGTGGCACCTGGAGTAAAGTGTCAGTGCTGAAAATGAGAATAAAAAGGAATAGGTTTCTTTGCAGTGATTGTTGGTGCATGGAACTGCCAGAGACTGTAGAGAGGGACATCGTTATATATTTACTGCAGGACAGATGGATACCACATCCAGATAGCGGTCAAGACTGCAGGTCATATTCCAGTTTAGTATCACTACCTTTCAGGTTGTGTTCTTCATTTCAGGTACTCATGTGAATGTAGATACCTGTTAGAGTACTGTATATACCTGTTAGAGTACTGAGAGATAAGCATAAAGGTATTGCGACTGCCAATGACTTAACTTGCTTTTGCACGACATCTACCTTGGCTACTACTGAACCCCATACATCCACAAAACATTCAGGAAATGTTGCAGACTGAAATGAAATGCTTGGCCTGAAATCATATAGAATACTATAACTTCCTTTTTTTTCTAGTTAGTTATTAATGAAATTATTAAGTTAATTTAATTATATTTCCATTGCATATAAAGGAAAATTGTGACTGAAAATCTGCAGCCACAGTTACATAAGTAATCAGATTAAATAGTTATACTCTTGAATTATGACTTTAAAAGCGTAATACCTAATAAATATATGAAGCATTACTTCAAAGATACTTTTAATGTTATCATAAAGGTAAGTAAATAGATTATTCACAAGCACTAGCCTGGTTAAAGTAAAGTATTAAAATTTTAACTGTATCTGTATTTAGCAACTGCTTCTCTTTCAAAAGCATTTTGCTTTTTGCCGTATTAGAAAAGCAACCCAGGTCACTAAAGGCAAACTTTATGCACAACGTGTACCTAAATACAGCATAACTATTGGATGTGATAAGCACAGCATAATTTATAATTCACAGCTGTGATATCAAAGTACTTCAGGAAATTTCCTTTAAACTTCCGAGTGTTATATCTGCTATAGCTCATTCCATCTTTCGTTTCATGAAAACTGTTCTCAGTTACTATGTGAAGTTACCTATGATGCTCTGGCTTCTTTTGTGACTGTGTGAGCTGAGCAAGCTGCTCAGTACATGTTAGGCATAGGTTAGCATTGTAGCTCATGCGCTAACCCCTCTGTACCGCTTTTGCAGTGTAAAAAAGTACAAACGTGCTCAGCAGGCAGTGCCACTGAAGGGATTTCCTTGCTGATCTGCATCTGACTTGTAGTTAATCCAAGTTTGTTTTGCCCCATTTCCTGGCAAATAGGCAAGAAGGACTGAAGCAGCCTTACAGCAAGAGGATGAGAACTGGTGTCAGGTCCCTTCAGACAAGGACAGACCTGTAAGCTCTTTGGTAACTTGCTTCGTTTCTTCAGGCTGAGGCTCAGAGGTGCTTTCATTTAATGTAAGTTAGGCTTATTTTTATCTTCTGACAATTAGGAAGGTGACATCCTTTTTCCAGGGTCACACAAGAAGATAATAGGTATCTTGGGAATGGAATTCAGCTGTCCTGACTCTCATTCCTACGCATTAGTCTCAAAACTTCTTTTCCTTATGCTTTGCCCTTATGCATTTCTGTCTTGCTTCCACGCTGCTGCTGTTTATTTTGCTGTACTGTAGAAACTGCCAAATTTTGAAAACTGTTACAGGTAATGAATGGTATCAATTTTCTTGCAAGTACTGTGTATATGTAGTATAACCATATCAACACTGACAAGCTAGCTTTTACGGTTGATGGAACAAATCCTGAAGTCCTAAGTAAAGTTAACACCTCTAGTCTAAAGAATAATTACTCATGTTTCCTTTACTCCAGAAACGTAGTAAGCAAGCCATTGCATTTGGGATGCCACAGCTAAGAACTCTGTAATACTGTTGAGTATAGCTGTATAGGTCCAACAGCTTGAGCCTAAGCGCAATCAGCTTTGCCTGCATGCATCCTAATACATCATGCCACATATTTGCTAATTGGTTTCATAGCTTACTCACTTATTTGCCTTTACCAGTCATTTTTCTTATTGTGCTCTAGGCCGTATTTCCTGATTTCACGTGTCTTGCTGTGTAACCTTGGAAAGGGCATGAACATTGTAAATTTTGAAATTAGCTTTCTTTGTGGGCTTTTCTCCCCCCTCACTCTAGTCTTTCAAGAGAATCACCTTTAGGCTTTTACTATAATAGTTTGGCTTCTGAATGGGTAATAAATTGTATGTGGGTAATAAATTGTACATTCTAAAGTTGTTTATGGTTGCAACAGAATTGTTTGTAAACAAAAGGAACAATTTGCTTGTGACCTCTTTAGAGTTGAAAGGATGAAGAACATTATGGCTGCCCCACCAGCACAAAGTGTGATTATCTGTTTAAAATAGCAATGTTCAACTTGAATACATATTTCCTCTAAGAGGTAACTGGAGAGTTAGAAATGACCCTGTAGGTTGTGCAGTAGTGCAGCTGGCGGAGTCTCTTAGACCTTCATATCAATTCTCTAGTCTTTTATGTTGGTTTTTAGATGATTACATTTATTTAGTCAGAGAGCTGTCTCAATTATTTCTGTGGGCAATTGACATCCAACATGTATCAACTAAGACAAGTGAGATTTTTGTTTGGGGATGTGTTCTATTCTCTCTACACAGTAGCGTAACAGCCTAAATAGGGTACACTTGCCTGGGTGTAAGCTTATGTAGCTACAGTACGTGAGGCAAAACCGTTCTTGGAAACCAATTTGTTAAGGTTAAGGAGGTTAACCAGTTAAGGAGGAACTTCTTGGGGGGGAGGGATGGTTTCACTTGTGTATAAAGGCCCTTCCTTAAGAAAAGTAACTAAGAAAAGTCCTGTCTGGGAGATCAGTGGAGCATATCCTTAAGTAGTGAAATAATTAGTGAAAATTAATCTCCAAGTAGCACATGTAGAGACTTTACTGCTTTGATGCTCACAGTGAGTTTGGACAAAGTGTTTGCTGTCTTCAGTGGGGATTTTAGGACTTGCACTATCAGCTGGGCTGGAGCCGTAGCTTCAAACCCTTATAAACCAATCAGAACATGATTCTTTTGCCCAAACTAATGTATGTTAAAAAAACCAAACCAAAACAAAAAAGCCATGTGTGTTCAGAGAACCGAAGGACAGAGAATATATTAGTTGGTCCTCACACTGTTTTATTAATACTGTAGCTATCAAATTTTTACACAGACAAGATAGTGCTTTGTATTTGAGGCAGTTAAACTGTTTAGTTTTGGAATTGGTAGGGAATTTTATTGTCTAATGAAATTGTGTCTAGGTCCATATTTGCTGAGAGTAAAGATCCAAATAGAAAAAGATCGTTGAAACCGAAGTAATTCAAGCCTATCATTTTATGCTTATAGCCCTATAACATTTCAGAAAAGAAAGTCATTACTGATTGCACCTAAGGCTTAGGATAAAGTATGTCTCTGTATAGTTAGTCGTATGCCACGGTGCTACATTATTTCTGCTGTGGTGAGCTTGATTTAGTTTTGTGCAAGTATTACCCGGTAAGATTTGCAAATGAGTCTGATAGACAAACATTAATTAGGTGACCACAGGAAATGTGGAGTTGCCCAGTTGGGAAATGGGACTTCGTAATGAATAATGTTTAGATGCGCCAGTATTAATGACATTTCAGCATTTGTTGGTGTGTACCAGTGAAAGTAAACCAAAGAACTATTTAAATAGGTACAGCTGAACTTGTGTTTTGCACTGCAGATGGGTTCAAAGTGGCTAGATCAGGATCAGACCCTAATCTGGTTCAAATCATTGCAACATTAAGCTCACGGGAAGTTTGAGACTGAACGTTACTTATTTGTGTCTAGTCGTGTCCCAGCAGTAGAATAAAGAATAAAAACAGTGATTGAAACCAGCAAAGACTCCACAGCCTGTATCTTTCTCATTGTAACATTAGACTTGTTTACATGGTAGTGCTGAGTTGTCTGGATGAGCTCAGGCCATATGCTCTTGAAAAGAGGCAGGAAGCACAGTGTTTTGTAGGAGCATCTGAGCTCCAGTGGGACAGCACTTCTGTCATGGGTGTTATTGCCTTTAAGAACTCTCTTAGCAGCAAATCTGTATTTTGATTGTTCTTCCTGCCAAACGGCTTGACACCAAATACAGCGTATCACACAGCAGAGCTGTGCTGAAGTAGTGCTCTGACTTCTGAAGGATATGGCCTTAAGGAGTTGCCAAAAATCTCTTTATTCATTATAGTAAGTCCTGTAAAGTATAGTGTTTGTACCGGTCGATTGCACTGTCCCTGTATTGCATGGCATGCTTACAAAGCACCATTAATGTGACTTTGTTCTTCTAGACATGTATCTCTTCTCCTAGCTACTGCTTGCTGGCGAGTTCTCTTTTTCAGCAGGTCAGAGATCATTCAGGACCTATAGTCTAGTAGTATAAAACATCAGTTTCTATAGTTGTGTTTTCTTGATGTATGCTGTGCTGTAGCTGTGGAAATAGTGCGGAAAACAGTTCAAACCTAAACAGCTTGTGCCCCTTATGACCGTGTTTCTGCACTAGCTCTTGGCCTTCTGTGATTAAAGCTTTTTTCAAAAAATGGAAGAAAGGACTGCCTTAAGCAAAGGGCTTCATTGTTTTTAAAGATTATTTTTGCGCATCATTAGAATTATTGAAAGTTAAACACAACAGATGTCTGTAATTCTGAAATATGCATCAAAATTGCTCTTTGAAGTAAATTTATTTGTGGTACTGCTGTCTTCATAGAACAGAAAACTGATAACCTGGAGGTTTTCCGCGTTTCAGACTAATACTTTAGACTTCATTTTTCTCTAAGTTTTTAAGAGTTCTGTGGAACTGTAAATTACTTGGATATTATATCTAGTTTTCTTCAACATGTTACGTTAGGTTTTGGACGCTCAGACTAATTAGGACCATATAAATAAATTTGGAAAGAAGTAAACTGGGTGGAATTTGCAGAACTGTAGCTTTGCTTGGTAGATTGTTTCTGTGGAAACCCCACACTACAGCAGAAGATTTTTGTGTTTGTGTGGCAGCATTGGAAGAAAAACAACACCACGTGACAACCAATTCTCAGATGTATAGATTAAAAGAAAAGAAAAATCAAGGTCTACTTTGCTGCAAGCACGTTAGAAGCTCCCAGTTCTAATTCATCTAGCACATGCAGGTGAAAAAATAATACTTTGACCACAGTCAAACTTCATCTTTTTTCAGATCAACACTTACAGCTCATATGTGATTTCACTGAACTGAGTGATTTATGGTCCATGTTGTAATATTTTCCAGGATGATAAAGCTCTAAGACGAGAACATGAAATAATGAGGAACTTAAAATGGCAGGGGTTTTATAGCTACAATTCTTGTGACTTTAATTGTGTAAAGGAATTGTGATGAGGTTTATGTCTTCTTATCTGGAGTAAACTGTAAGTTGGAAAGGTAATGTCAGGCACTGACATCAGCTGCCTGACTGATTTGTACGTTCAGTTTGTGTACAAGATTTTAGATTAGCTTACTGATTGTCTAGTTAAAATACATACCATTAGGAGTACTAATATTTGACCAAGAAAAAATTATAAGAAACTTCAAAAGCTCTAATGAAATCTTACTTAGCACACTGAAGTCAGTGCATTCATTTTTTAGTTTTGAATCTGCTGCTGCACATTTTATCTTTACCATCTTTCATTTTATAAGCTCAGCATTAATTATTCTCTAATTCTGCACTTAAGCAAATGTATCCACAGTTCCAGAATCTGTAGATAACTTTGTTATAAGTGAGATGCTTGCTTCATGCTCCCAATGAAACAAGAAGCAAGCAAGTTCTCGTAGATCAAAGGAAAAGAATGGTATATAACCTCTTTGTAACTGCTTTGCGTTTGGATTTTATATGAGAAATTTATTGTTTGTATATAGTTGGGAAACATTTTCCTGTGTGGTCTAAGAGGACAGAGAAATAAAATGTCAGCATCTCCTAAGCAGTCCCTGAATTCAATTGAAAAGTACAGTGGTTCGCAGAATATAATGTAATGTAACATAATTGCCTTTCCATCAGCTGGTGACCAACAGTGTCTGAAGATGATGATGATGTCTCATGAGTTAGGAAATACATGCTTGAAACCAAATAAATGTTTCAGTCAACGTGTTAGGGTGTTCCCAAAGACTATTGCACAAGCAGAAGCTGTTACTCTTTCAGAGCCCAAAGTTGTGTTCTGTTTTCTGTAGTACTTTGAGAGCAGTCATCAGCTCTTCATTCTACCCATTAGGATGTTTCATCTGTGGGGAAAGTATGGGTCTATCTGCTCCACATGCTGTGGGGCCTAGACCAGAGCAGTTTGTCTGTCCCATGCACCATCAATGCAACAGTTGCAGGAGGTGCTGTGGGAGAGCACAGTAATGAAAAACTGCAAGACTTTCATAGCTGGAAGCTTATAAATAGAACTTTTAATTTCGGTGGGAGTTTTTTGTTGGGCTTTTTTGGTTTTTGCTTTTCTTTTATCTAGCCAGTTGGATTTGAACACAACAGACTTATCAGTACTGAAAAGAAGCGACTCAAAGAAAGTCACATACACAAACTTTGCCTTTTTAAAATGCACTAAAACCCACTTGCACAAGATCTCTGTTTTAGGGGAAAAGAGTCATTTTAATAATAAGTATAATTATATTAACAAAGCCAACATTTAACTGTAGTGGGGAGTATTTACTTTTGCAGAATTCTGAATGGAAGGTGTTACATAAAATACATTAAATGAGTCAATAAAGCTGCTTTTGAAAAAGTGAGTCAAACAGGAGAGAATCTACTATATTTAAAAAGAAATCTGTTGTTGTTAACATAACTTCCTAGAGTAAATATGTATTGCTCTAGGTGGAAGTTCTGAATTCAAAAACTTACTCATGCTTTCATTCTTGCGCTTCTTACCCTTGCCATACTGTATCTCAATTACTTTTATTATTGAAGTAGGATTTAAAGGTGACTGACAAATCTGAATATGTTGTTTGAAAAGAGACGTATCGACAAACCTGGTAAGAATGGTAATGTGCAGATGAAGTGGGCAACATCAACATCAGTGACAAATATGCATGTTTTTATTATTGCTACTGGCTTCGTGAATGTTTCTGAAAGGAGGTTAAAATTTCAGGTGGTGCCACAGACATTTAAATCACACTGCACTTCCATAGTAACATGGAACTACGAACTGACGTACCGTTGAATGTGAATTTTCTGTCTGACGGAATATCTTGCTTACTTTCACTTCTTTTCTCATCCAGTTATTTTAGACTGTGCTGCTTATCCAGTCCTTCTCCAGCCAGAAGAACAACCTAGGGTTCCTCTGTCATCCTCTTTCTGGCATCTTTCCATGCTTGCTATTTCAGTGTGAAGTTTCAGCTGCGTGCACAGCTCTAGGAAGAAGGGTGACTCAGAGAAGGCAGATTACGGTTTACTTTGTGTGTCCCCTGACCCTTTTGTCAGAACAGAGGTAACAACAGCACCTGCGGATGAGTGGGATGCAGAGATCTTAATGAAACGCTTAGGCTCATATCACCTATCTTTGTGCAGCCTCGTCTTGAAGCCTGTTCCCCTTGCATTGAAGTATATGTTGTGCACTGGGGTCAGTAATACAAGAATCTTCATCTAGTCTGCCATCTGATACCATGAAGAAACCAAGAGGGAAGGAATTTTAGGGTGAGAACCTCCTTTTAAATAAGCACTATCAGCATTTTTTTGGTGGCCTTTTGGATATGTTGCTTAACATTACCATGTGGTAGTCAGTATTTTATTCATAAGAACAGCAGTTATGAGTCATATGTGCCAGCAAACAGAATTTCTTTCTCAAGTGATGAGCATGCACCACATTCTAGTTGTTCTTTTTCAGTTACACTGACAGGTCTGTTCGTTATTGTATCTGGTTGACACTGATTTTTAATTCTCCATGTTATATTTATTTCCAGTAATTTCTGGCAGGTGCTGGTTCTTTGATGATCTTTGCTCACAGACCTCGATGTCATGTGGAGCTTCTGAAATTCTCAGGTATTGATTCTTCCTTCTTAGCTTCAGCTCAGCTGTGCCTATTTTCTCAGAAGTGTGCATGCTTACTTACTCTGTTCTGATTCTGCCTTTTGACCCTCCACTGATAACGGCCCAGCAGCATCTCTGCTCATATCCTTCTCAGTGTAAGTGTAAATTTCTATTTCATAAATAGCAGTGATTAATTATGGCAGGCTGTAAGAGCAGAGGTCAAAGATAACACTCCAATGGGGTCTCAGGTTTCTGGAAGTCCTTAAGTGTTAAGAGACTCCTCTCACGGATGTCTGAGGTCGATGTCTCGAAACATTTCCCTTGCATTCATGCTTGCAGCTGTGAATGTATGAAATAGAAAAGAAACTTCACCTTGTGCACCAGCAAGTGTGTCCATGTCACGTCATGGAGAACACGTCTCCGCTAGTATCAAATAATGCATTGTGTAGTGACTGCTTTCCACAAGTTCATTTATGTACTCTGTCAGTCTTGGTATCCTGGACACTTTAATGTCACTCACTGCTTGTAGCAGAAAGCTTGTGACAGAAAGCTTGTGACAGAAAGCTTGTAGCAGAAAGCTTGTAGCAGAAAGCTTGTAGCAGAAAGCTTGTAGCAGAAAGCTTGTAACAGAAA
>JAUELP010061581.1:0-13604 GCA_032357275.1 Micropsitta pusio
GGATATTGATGGCTATTGATGGATATTGATGGGTATTGATGGGTATTGATGGGTATTGATGGGTATTGATGGGTATTAATGGATATTGATGGGTATTGATGGGTATTGATAGTTATTGATGGGTATTGTTGGGTATTGATGGGTATTGATGGATATTATTGATGGATATTGATGGATATTGATGGGTATTGATGGGTATTGATGGGTATTGATGGACATTATTGATGGATATTGATGGATACTGATGGACATCGATGGATATTGATGGACATTAACGGATACTGATGGATACTAATGGGTATTGACGTATATTGATGGCTATTGATGACATTATTGATGGATACTGATGGCTATTGATGGATACCGCTTTGTCCATTGCATCCCCATTCCCCATTGACACTCCTGCCATGGATTGACAGCTCCCCCGTGCTTATTTAATGCTTCCTCGCCTCCGTTTTGAGTAAAAAAGAGCCAATTCCTGCTCAGGCTTCGTCTCCCCTTCAATTGGCCCCAAATCACAGCAATTAGACCCAATTTGAGCCCCATAATGGATTAAATTGGCTCCAATCACTGCATTGGGGGGGGAATTAGCTTAAGGGAGGGGGCTTTAGGACCGCGCTGCTCCCACTCCCTCTCCTGATTGGCTAGTTCTACGTCTGTGACACCACTAGAACCAATCAGCGACGGCGGGGGGCGGGACTGCCGCGTCTTAAAGCGGCAATGAGGTAGGGCCCCCCCACATCATCTTAAAGCGGCGAAGGGGTGGACCCATCTCCTCTTAAAGCGGCAATGGCGGCTTTTAAAGTGATCACAGCGGGAGTAAAAGGGCCCAATGTGATCCCTGCCCATCCCCCTTCATTACAACCTTAATGGCAGCCGTGTTAATGAGCTAATTAATTGCCACACTGATTAATTAACCAAGTTACGGTGCTTTCCCCCCATCTCCCATTGCCCCTTTAAGAGCCGTGGTTCCAACCATTTCCTCCATTGCCCTTTTAAGGCCGCAGGGAGCGCTCCCTCCCCTGGCCCCGCCCCTTCCCGCCCATGGCCGGCACCATCGAGTCGCGCCACGCTAGAGCGCCGCCGGCGGTTTATAAGCGTGTGCCCAGGACTTCCGCTCTCATTCCAAGATGGCGGCGGCGCTGGAGCGGGCCCTACAGGGGCCGTGTGGAGCCCTATGGGGTAACTTGGGGGCCCCGTTCCTTGTGTGGGGGCTCGGGGGTCCTGGTCCCCAGTAAAGGTGCATTGGGGGCCCCGTGCTCATAAAGGGTGGGTTTGGGCACCCCATCTGCCACATGGGGGGGTTTATGGGGGTCCTGTTGCCAAGTAGCGGCAGCTTTGGGGGTCCCATCCCCCATCGAGCTGGGGGCGGGGTCATTTGGAGCCTCTCTTCCACCCCCCCATAAGCAGCAGTCGCGGGCTCTGACCCCACCCCCCCCGCTGGGTGCAAGGGGCGCGTCCCAGCCCTGTGGGGTAGAGTGGGGGCTATGGGGGGGCTCTGGAGGGGGCCTGTGGGGCTTCTATAGAGGGTATGGAGTTCTATGGGGGCTGTGGGGTGTCGATGAGGGACTGGGGCTCTATGGGGTGACATGTATGTCTGTGGGGTGTCTGTAGGGAGCTGTGGGGCTCTATAGGGTGCTATGGGGGCCTAGATGGTGTCTGTAGGAAGCTATGGGGCTCTGGGGTGTCTCCAGGGAGCTCTAGGGCTTCATGGGGTGTCTGTGGGGTGTCTTGGGGGGCTCTGTGGTGTCTATGGGGAGCTATGAGCCCCTCTACCCGTCCCCCAATCACATTTCCCGCCAATGACATCATCACACCAGGAACCAATCAGGAGCCGCCACTGGGTCCAAAGAGCTTTAATAGGAAGGGTCTGCGGTCACCCCTTCCTCCTCCTCCTCCTGCCCCATAGCGGGGGGGGGCCCGCGCGGCCCCGGCCCCACACTTATGGGGCCAAAGGGTTGGGCCTGCTCCAGCCGCAGACACCCGGCGCCACAAAGCTCTATGGGGCACGGGGCACTTAGGGGGCAGCCCCACACTTGGGGGGGGGGGGGGTTGAGGTCACTTATGGGACACAGGAGGCACTTAAGGGCTCAGAGGGGTCATTTATGGGGCTCAAAAGGGCACGTATGGGGCTGGGGCATCACTTATGTGGCATACCTGCACACAGGCGACAAACACACTTATGGAACTAGGAGTCACTTATGGGGCTGGGAGAGGACTTCTGGGGCACAGAGGGTACTTACGGGACTGGGTGGAACCACCTACTGTGCTGCGGAGGGTTGCTTGGGGGATCACTTATGGGGCTAGGGAGTCACTTATGGGTCCCAAGAGGTCACTTATGGGGCTCAAGGGGTCACACACCGGGGGTTCACTTATGGGGCTAGGGGCTGTTTGGGGGTTACTTATGGGGCATTTGGGGGGCAGACCCATACTTAGGGGCAGACACACTTGTGAGGCTGAGTGGGGGTTAGGAGTCACAGGACACAAGGGGTCACTTACAGGTCCCAAAGGGTCACTTATGGGGCTGGGGGTGTCACTTATGGGGCACCTAAAGGGAACTCCACTTATGGGTTGTGGGGGTCACTTCTGAAGCTCAAAGGGTCACCTGGGGTCAGACCCACACTTAGGGGGCAGATGCACAGGGCACAGGGGGGCTCTTATGGGGCTGAGGGGGGCTTAAGAGTCACTTATGGGTCCCAAAGGTCATTTATGGGTCAGGGGGGGACACTTAAGGGGCTCAAAGGGCACTTATGGGGCTGCCCCCCAACTCACCCAGGCACAGGTAGAACAGCCTTCCCATGAGCCTCCGGGAGGCGCCAGGGGGCAAGATGGCTGACAGCTCCCCACCCCCAGGCTGCCGGGACACAGCTGCCACCAGCCTATGGGGCAGCCCCATAAGTACCCCCCCATCCCCACTTATGGGGCTGCCCCGGAAGTGGGGGGTGCACTTACGGAGCAGTCCCGGAGATAGGGGGGGACACCCCCATTATGTGAGGGTGGGAGGCACTTACGTGGCTGGGGGGGCACTTATGGGGCTGCCCCATAAGTGGTGGGGGCACTGACCTGCGCAGGGCGGCCATGTTGGGGGGAGCGCTGGGGGGCAGCTCCGGTTCAGGGCGTTCGGGCAGCTCCGGGAGGGTGGGGGGGGGCAATGGAGGGAGGGGCCTGTGGGGCAGAGTGGGGGACACGTAAGTGTGGGTCTGGACCCACAAGTGTGGGGCAGAGCCCCCCCTCCCCGCACTCACCGCCGCTCCTCAGGGGTCAATAGACAGGGACGAGGCTCCTCCTCTGACACCTCCAGAGACACCTCTACGGGGAGAGACCCATAGAGCCCCACAGACACCCCACAGTGCCCCGTAAGAGACCCACAGACACCCCATAGCTCACCTGAGGAGGGCAGTGGGGGCAGACTCGGCTCCAGCGCCTCTCACAGCACCTACAGGGCAGAGAAGGGGAGCTATGGGGCTGAAGGGGGAAATCTGTGGGGCTAAGTGGGGATCTATGGGGCTGAAGGGCGATCTGTGGGGCAGGGGCCTCACCTCCACCTCACTGGGCAGCTCAGGTGGGACTGGGGGGGCCTCGATGTGTGGCAGGAGCCGGCAGCGATTCCATAGGGCCCAGAGCTTGGAGGGCAGCCACCCTATGGGGCAGAGCAGAGACGCTGGGGACAGCGCCTGCCCCACGGCTCTTTGGGGTCCTGAGGTGAGAGCAGAGCACAGCAGCCGCTGCAGACTGCCCCGTTCATAGGACCCCCAAGCTGAGAGGAGCTGGTTTGCACGTCACAGTCCTTGTGCTTTATTGGAGAGGGGTGAGGAGCGATGTCAAGGGAACAGCAGCCCCTCACTGACCGCAGGGAAAGTCCTTGCCAGTGCCCACACGAGGTTGCTGTAGCTCTGCTCAGGAAGTACAGAGGAGAGCACGCAGTAGAAGAAGTCAGGGTCAAGGCACATGGTGCAGACAAGTGCAGCAGCCAGATAGATGCCAACGGCCAGCTCCAGGCTGACCAAGAGCAGGGAGAGCATCCTGTGAAACAGAAGAGCGATTGGAGACAGGGCAAGGAGGGTGATGCCAACCCTATGTCTCCTCTGGACTGGAAGGGGCCGTTCTGGGAGCACCATGGGCTGCCCCCAGACGTTTCTCGTCGCTCCCTTGGCCAGGGTGAGACACGAGACTCCTCCATGCCAGGAAACACCCAGGCTCAAGGAGAGCTGAGCCCGGCCACTGCTCAGCTAGAGCCCAGAGCTGGGCAGCAGCACACAGCATCGGCCTGGACTTGAGCCTGGCCACATGGAGCAGGCGTCCAGCACATCCCTCCCACTGCCTGGAGCAGGGTACAGGGCACCCCGAGGGGAAACTCACTGCAGCCAGTAGCAGAAGCCACGTCTCCTGGCCAGCGAGCGCCTCTCCTCTTCCTGCGCCACGGCCTCTTCCAGCTTCTCCATTTGCTGATGCAGAACCTGGGAGAAAGAAGGGTTGGAGGCTCTGAACCTGCTGGGGCCTCCTCCAACCTCACACTCCCCAAGGGCCTGTTTTGCCCTGGCCCTTTTGGCACTACCTTGTCTTTCTGCCGGTCCTCCCGCAGCCAGGCCCTCATGCAGGCCAGGTGTTCTTCCTCCTGCAAAACAAGGGCCCAGAGCTTGGAGGGCAGCCACCCTATGGGGCAGAGCAGAGACCTGTAGAGCGCCATAGACAGCCATTGAGCCCCACAGACCCACCCATAGCACTCCACAGCTCCACCACAGGTCGGGGTCTCCAGCAGCTGCTTTGGCGTCCAGCGACGCCTCTTGGGGGGCTCAGGCAGCACCTATGGGGCACATCTCTAGCTCCTGCCCTATAGATTTATGGGGCTGCCCCACAGACGGGCTCCACTCACCAGGGGCTGGCAGTGGCTCTGGGGCTGCAGGAGCTGGGCCTGGAACTGGGCCTGGGGCAGCTGGGGCTCGGGGTCACTATGGGGCAGGCGACGGCGGCGGCGCCGTGGGGCAGGAGGTGGCTATGGGGGGTATGGAGTTAGTGCCCCATAGAGACCCCACAGGGACCCATAGAGGCCCCACACATACCTTGATCGGGGGCACCGCAGGGAGGATGGGAGCTGTGGGGAGAGGCTGCCCCATAAGTGACCAACTGTGACCCATAAATGCCCCCCTCTGCCCCATAAGTGGACCATTATGACCATAAGTGACCCCCACAGCCCCCTAAGTGACCCACAGAAACCCGTACGTGCTCCCTGTGCCCCGTAAGTGTCCCAGAGGCCCATAAGTGACTGTAGACCCATAAGTGACCCACCAGACCCATTAGTGCACCCTTCTGCCCCATAGAGTGACCCACTGTGACCCATAAGTGACACCCCACAGACCTGGTGTCCCCTGTGCCCTATAAATGCCCTTCTGAGCCCCGTTATGTGACCCTTTGGGACTCGTATGTGTCCCCCCAGACCTTAAGTGCACCCCTCTGCCCTATAAATAACCCCCAGACCCATAGGTGCCCCATAAGTGAACCACTGTGCCCTGTGACCCCCCAGCCCCGTGACCCACAGAAACCCCTAAGTGCTCCTTGTGCCCCAAAAGTGCTCACGTGGGACCTCCACCAGCTCCGCCACCTCTGGCACTTCCTCTTCTATGGGGCACAAACCAGGCTCGTTATGGGGCTGGGGAAGGTCAAGGCCCCTCCCCGCCCCCCCCCAAGCCCCATAAGTGACCCCTGCCCCATACCTGGAGGTCCCAGTTCAGCCTCAGCCTCACTCAGCAGCTCCAGCTCCCTCGGGGTCACCTCAGGCAGCTCCTCCTGTGCCCCATAGTGCTATGGGGCTGCCCCAGAGCACCCCCTAACCCTCTATGGGGCAGCCCCATAGTAAACCCTAACCTCCTATAGGGCAGCCCATAACTCCCTATGGGGCAGCCCCATAGCACCCCATAGGGGTCTAGTAATGCAATGGGTCATCAGGTCAACCGCCACTGGAGTCCATAGAGCCCCAGAACCCCCCCATCCAGCCCCTATGGGGCAGCCCCATAAGTGCCCTCCCAGCCCCATAAGTGCCACTGTGGGGCAGACCTACCTCGATGCCAGGCAGCACCAGGGCCTCGGGCTCAGGCTCCCTCAGGGTGATGGCCTCAGGGGACACGGTCGGGGGGGGCCTGCAGTGGGGCAGCACTTGGGGGTCAGCCCCACAGTGCCCCATAGAACCCCCAGACATCTCACAGTGCCCCACTGACACCCCATAGACCACCAGTAGAGCTCCACAGCTCCCCATACAAACCCCATAGACACCCCAGAGCCCCCCTATAGCCCACGGACACCATGTAGCCACCCCATAGACACCCATACATCCCCCCCACTTATGGGGCAGAACTCACCTGGTGGTGGGGGGATCTCCTCCAGCAGCATCTATAGGGGATATGGGGTGGGTGTTAAAGCAGGCACTATGGGGCAGTATCTACATGGCAGGATCTATGGGGTGGGATCTATACAGCAGGGATCTATGGGGCAGGATGTACAGGGTGGGATCTATGGGGCAGTACGTGGGGCAGAATCTACGGGACTGGATCTATGGGGCAGGCTCTGTGGCATAGTCCCTGTGGCAGCACTATGGGGTGGGATCTATGGATCAGGATCTATAGGGAAGATGCTATGGGGCAGGCTCTATGGCTGCAGTACCTGTGGCAGCGCTATGGGGTAGGCTCTATGTGGCTGGATCTATGGGGCTGGATCTATAGGGCAGGCTCTATGTGGCTGGATCTATAGGGCAGGCTCTATGGGGCAGGCTCTATGGGGCAGTACCTGGGGCAGCGCTATGGGGCTCGGCAGCTCCATCCCCATAACCCCAAAGAAGGGGTCCGGGGCCAGTTCCAGCTCCAGCATCTGGGCCTGGGCATCCACCAGCACCTGCGGCCTGAACACAGGGGGCTATGGGGTGGCTATGGGGTACTCTGTGGTCTCTGTAGGAGTCTGTGGGTCGCTCCAGATGTCCATGCGGTCCCTATGGGGTCTCTATGGGGACTTTAGGGGCTCTATGGTGGCTCTATGGGTCGTTATGGGATCTCTGTGGGCTTCCTATGGGTCTCTATGGAGTCTCTACAGGGCTCTATATGGTCTCCGTGAGGTCTCTATGGGGTCTCTGTGGGGATGCATGGGGCTCTATGAGGTCTCTATGGGGTCTTTAACGGGTATCTATGAAGTCTCTATAGCGCTCTCTGTGGGTCTCTATGGGGTCCCTAAGAGTCTCTATGGGTTTCAATGGGGCTCTGTAGGGACTCTGTGGGGTCTCTATGAGGTCTCTATGGGGTCCCTAAGAGTCTCTATGGGTTTCTATGGGGCTCTGTAGGGTCTGTAAAGGTCTCTATGGGCCTCTATAGGGTCTCTGGGGGGTCTCTATAGGTCTCACCGACGGGGGAGCTGAGATCGATCCTGGGAGGGGGCCGGGCCCGGTGCAGCCGCTCCAGAACCAGCGCGGGCTCTTCTGTGGGGGGGACCCACAGCGGCCTCAGCCCCATAGAGACCCATAGGGACCCTATAGAGCCCCATAACCCTCCATAGCCACCCTATAGAGCCCCATAAAGACCCCACAGCCACGCTATAGAGCCCCATAATGCCCCATAGCCACCCCAGAGCCCCATAATCCTCCATAGCTAGAGCCCCACAGCAACCCTATAGAGCCCCATAAAGACCCCACAGTCACCCTATAGAGCCCCCGAGCCCCCAGAGATGATCCCAAAACCCACTGAGCCCCATAACCCCCCAGACAACCCCCACTACCCCATATTAACCCCTAATTACCCCTTATTAGCATCCATTACCCTATATTAGCCCTTTATTACCCAAACTAACCCCTAATTCAGCCATATTGACCCCTCACACATATTAACACCCAGTTACCCATATCAACTCCTAATTACCCCATATTAACCCTTAAGTCCCCCATATTAGCCCCAATACCCACATATTAACCCCTAACTGCCCAGATAAACCTCTAATTCCCCCTGTATTAGCCCATAATTACCCCATATTAACCACGAAATACCCCATATTAACGCCTAATTCCTCGTATTAACCCACCTATACCCCGTATTAACCCATATTAAACCCTAATTCCCCGTATTAACCCCCAATTATCCCATATGAAGCCCTAATTACTCCATTAATGACACCCATTTACTGCCCTGATGAATGCTCTCACAGCCGCCTATTAACCCCACATCACCCCATTAATTACCCCTGATTACCCCTAATAAACCCCTTAATTAGCGCTAACGAGGCCCCGTTCCGGGCCATGCACGCAACGGCACTGCCGCCCGTAGACCCGCGCCAGCCCCAGCCCCAGCAGCGCCGCCAGGTACAGCGAGCACCGAGGGGGCGGGGCCCCGGCCGGCGGAGGCGGGGCCTCCCACCCGCCTCGCCCAATCACGAACGCCGACACCGCCGCGCTGCAACGATGCCAGCCAATGGGGGAGCGTGATCGCACACCGAAGTCACGCCCCCCATGGAGGCCACCCCCGCGTTCCCCCCCACCCCCACGTTACCAAAGGCGCGGCACGTCCACGCCGAGATACTCCCGCCGCAGCACGCGGGAGCTGCACGTGGCCGCCAGCCTATCAGAGGAGGGCAGGGGGTGAGACGCGCCACCTGATTGGCCAGCGGGCAAAGCCACGCCCCATTCCCCCCTTACCAGATGGTGCCGAAGCAGCCCGTGTGGCGTTGGAGCACTGCCGGGTAGTAAAACATGGCGGCGGGGGGCGGAGCTAGTGCGGGGGGCGGGGCCAACCAGGGCGGGAAAGGGAGGGCTCGGCCTTAAACCAGGACTGAATGGGTTAACAGGAGATTAAAGCGGATTAAAAAGGATTAAAACGGATTAAAAGTGGATTAAAAGTCATTTAGAACAAAAGTGGATTAAACACAACTAAAATGGGTAAAATGGAAGTGAATTAAACCCGACGAAAACGGGTAATAATGAATTAAAAGTGGATTAAAACCGATTAGAATGGATAAAAATGGATTCAAGGTGGATTAAAACCGGCACAAATTGAATAAAATTGAATCAAAAGAGATCCAAAGTAAATGGAGAAGTGAAGAAAGGCGAATAAAAGGGGATTAAATGAGGGGGGGAAAGATATAAAATGAGTAAAAGTCGGTATAAAAGGAATTAAACTCGATATAAAAAGAACAAAACCCGATATAAAATCACTTAAAATCCACGGAAAGTGACTTAAACTCGATATAAAGTCGAAAAAAGCCGATATAAAGCAACTCGAACCCGATATAAAATTAATTAAACTATATAACGCTAATTAAAGGTCACCTAACATGAATTAAACTCCATGTATCAATTAAACGCGATATAACGAGATTTAAACGCATTGAAACGAAGACAAAACGCCCCAAACCTTTCAAAAGCCTTCAGAGGGGTTAAAAGAAGCCAGGATTGGGTTTAAAGGGGGGAATTTAGGGTTAAAGAAGGGGTTAAAGCGCTCAGTCCCGCCCCGTTACCGCCTATAGCTCGCCAACACCGCCCACAGCGCCTCCACTGCACTACGCCCCCGACGGCTCCGCGCCGCCCCTTTTATCACCTCGGCAGCACCGCCCAGCGGCCAATCAGACCGCGGCAAGGGAGGGCCTTAGGGACAGAAGGCCAATGGCAGCAGGCGTAGCGGCAGCGGGCAGCCAATGGGATGCTCTACCGCTTGAAAGGCGGGAAAGGAGCGAAGATGGGGGGCAGGAGAGGAAGGAGAAGGAGACAGAGATAAGATGGCGGCGTGAGGGAGGGGAGAAGGAGCTCATTAGGAGTGAAGCCTGAAATCCCGGCAATGAAAGCTCTTGTAGAGGTTTCCTTCTCTTCCCGCTAGCATGAAAACCTCCATCATCTCTGAAGCCACATTTCAAGCAGTTGTAGGCAGCCAGTACGGTCTCCGTTCAGCAATGGAGTGAATATCCCTCAGCAAGGTCCTCTGCGGGAGGCTTCCAGAGGAAAGGGAGCTCTCAAGTGCAACCGGTCAGGAACGGGGTCAGAGCACGCGGTTCAAGGCTTGATTCAGTCCGAGCTGGAAATGCCCAAGGCCACAGACTGTACAGGCTCTCTGGGTGACCTGATGCAGCACTTGCCTGAGCCTATGGGAACAAGGTTTCCTTATGCCCTCAACCTCTCCTCTGTCACTATCCTCCATTGCCTTTAGTCCTCCCAACAGGCACCATGGTGAGGAGCCTGGCTCTGTATTCTCCATGTCCTCCTTGCCGGTACCGGCAGCCAGTCCCCGACAGCCTTCCCCTCCCAAGGTCTCAGGTCCCCATCAGCCTTCCCTTCTCCGGGCTGGACAAGCCCAGCTCCCCCAGCCTCTCCCCACAGGCACCGTGCTCCAGTCCCTGCCTGTCCTGAGGGCCCGTTGCTGAAAGCCACTCCTGCTTGTTAATAGCCCCCCTCATTGACACAAAGTCTGTGGTCAGACAAGGTGGGCAGATACTGTAATTGGAGGGGACGAAACCTGACCTTTCTATGGAGACAACATCATCACAAGTGCAAAACAAATATAAACCAGAAAAGACTGATGTGGCCTTTCATGACCTACACTTGGAGCCCTTTGCAGAGACAGCAGGCAGTGCATGGCTGCTGAAACACATCCAGTCACCAGCTTCCTCAGAGCATCCTTGAGCTCCTGGTTCCTCAGGCTGTAGATGAAGGGTTTCACTGCTGGAGGTACCACCGAGTACAGCACTGACACCACCAGATCCAGGGATGGAGAGGAGATGGAGGGCGCTTCAGTTAGGCAAAGGTAGCAGTGCTGCCAAGCAGGGAGAGCACGGCCAGGTGAGGGAGGCACATGGAAAAGGCTTTGTGTTGTCCCTGCTCAGAGGGGATCCTCAGCACGGCCCTGAAGATCTGCACATAGGACCCCACAATGAACACAAGACACCCACATGATAAACAGGCACCAACCACGAGAAGCCCAACTTCCCTGAGGTAGGAATGTGAGCAGGAGAGCTTGAGGATCTGGGGGATTTCACAGCAGAACTGCTCCACAGCATTGCCTCCGCAGAGAGGCAGTGAAAATGTATTGGCTGTGTGCAGCAGAGCAGTGAGAAACCCAGTGCCCCAGGCAGCTGCTGCCATGTGGACACAAGCTCTGCTGCCCAGGAGGCTCCTGTAGTGCAGGGGCTTGCAGATGGCAACGTAGCGGTTGTAGGATGTGACATTGGGGAGAGAAAACTCAGCTAAGAGAAAAAAGAGAAAGAAAGAGGCCTGTGCAGCACAACCTGTCTAGGAGATGGCCCTGGTGTCCCAGAGGGAATTGGCCACGGAATTGGGGACAGTGGTGGAGATGCAGCCCAGGTCCAGCAGGGAGCAGCTGAGGAGGAAGAAGTACCTGGGGGTGTGGAGGTGCTGGTCGCAGGCTGTGCTGGTGATGATGAGGCCATTGCCCAGGAGAGCAGCCAGGAAGATGCCCAGGAAGAGCCAGAAGTGCCAGAGCTGCAGCTCCCTCGTGTCTGCAAATGGCAGGAGGAGGAACTGGGTGATGGAGCTGCTGTTGGACATCTGCTGCCTCTGGGCATGGGGCACTGTCACAGGAGAAAAAGGCAGTGACAGGTTAGGACAGGAGGGATGTCAGATAGAGAAGCTTGATTTATACTCTCACAACTCTGAGCACATTTCAGCAGTAGAGGAGAGGCTCAGTGTCATCACCAGTGATGTCATTACAGTGCTGATGCTTCTTCCTAGGTACATTGTCCTTCCTAGAAGGGCATTGCACTGGGCAAAATTCTCAGCTGGGGTATATGCATATAACTCCTGGAAGTCAAGGGATCTCATGCTAGTGGGAGTTCAGACTTAACATTACATATGAAGAAGAATAACTTACTTGGCATTCATTTCTATGAAAAAACACATGCAAGGGTAAATGTTTGAAGAGGCTGTGTTTCATAATCCTTTCTGCATTTGAAGTATGATTTAGGTGAACAGCTGATTATTCGAATCTCTAACTACCAGCTTTTTTTTTGCAGTCAAGTATTCAGAACTGTTAGCCTGGATTCATACTTGCAGCTCAAGTGTGGGTGTAAATTGAACCCACAATGGCACAATGGACAAGCTTCTTCACAAAAACATAATCCTAAGTGTGAATGTTCCTATCCTTGCTTATGGACTGGAAATATCATTCTATGCTGATTTTCAATTTCACTGTTCAATAATCACACCGACAAGAATTTGGGTGCCTTGTAGGTCTTAAGTTAATATATTTTTGTTATGATGGGAATATTTGACTAAGTTTGCGGGGAAAAAATAAATTAGCAACTTTATATCTTTGCAGAAACACACAAAGTCTCTCATCGCTGGTAATTTTCCATTTTCTAAAATCTTATTATTTTGTTTACATTCACTACCAAAACATGAAAGTTGCTTTATAACAATCATTTCACTTTTTGTTTCACAAACAAGAACATCATTTTGGTTTAGTAATGTGTTACAATGGAAAGTCAATAGTAAGGAAGAAGATTGCCAACATGATAAAGTGAATGCTGAGACAACTTTGACAGAAGTGATCTGTATTTTTCTTTCCTATTTACTCACAGCTGTTCTTTGTCAGTTGGTCTGATTTTATTTAAATTGCATCATTAGATTGTATTCCTTCTGCGCATCCCCTCGTGTTGTTTACATTTGTTCTTCCTTTATCCATCTTCTATTTTCCCCCTTTTAACTCTTATCCTTAGAGGAACCCAGTTTACTCTTGGAGACCAGCCCTTTCTTATTGATTGCCAGCTGCTTTTATTGAAGCTCATTTGCATTCTCTGCTCTTATTGTGCCAGACAGAGGACTAGTGATTTTGAGTAAAGCTCTTTCCCCAAAGGCTTTGCTCAGAAATTGTTTCTGTATTTCACAAAAAGAGTGGGAAATAAAGAGCTGCATCAGTGCAAAAGCTGCTTCTGCCTAAACCAATGTGTTCGCAGCTTTGTCACTTGAAGAGTAGAACTGTGGTCTGCCCTGCTGCAGGCACAAACGACTTCTCCAGGCTGAAATGAGTTGGTGAGGGGAGTGCAGAATGATGTGGCCTCCTATTTACTTATGTGGGCACCTCTGAGACTCTGGCAGTAACAAACCCAATCCGTTTTGATTGGGACTGTATTGTCTTGGTACTTCCTGTTTACAAGCACTTGTGTAGCTGTGATTTATTGTATTTTTTTCTATTTTCTTTTGGCCATAGGCAGCTCTAAAAGCATGTAGTAAGTGTAAAGATAACGCTGTGCTTAAGGAGTTGAGGAGCTGTGGTTGTGTAGTAGTAAACTTGGGAAAAAAATGGAATCTGAGCAGTTGCCTGGATGGGCTTTCGTGCTCACAGTACTACCTGCCTTCACATAGGCTCTTTGATAAGGGTCCTTGAGCCTTATTACTTGCTAAATATAAAAACCTTTTAGTCAGGCAATGTTGATTTGGGCTCTGTATCGTGGTAGAGGTATGGATAATCATGATTTGGATGTACCCTGCCTCAGAGTGTGTGTCCATCTCCTTCTCAGTCTGCTTTCTGTTTATTAATCGGTCTCTGCTTTTTCACCCAGTGTCAGTTTGGTTTTGTTTGACATCTTGGCTTTGTGTGTGTGTGTATTTGGGAAGTAGTTCTCTGACCACAGTC
>JAUELP010062002.1:14713-26661 GCA_032357275.1 Micropsitta pusio
TTCCCTCAGGGTCCAGCTATGACGCTGTCATAAATTGATGTACAAAGTATGAACAGCATGATTTTTAGGTTTTTTTTATAACAACTTCAGCAATCTTTGTAGTTCATAACTAGGCATGCAGGGTTTTTATTAATTTAACAGTGTTATTCCCCTTATGAAATATTCATCCCATAGGATTTCTGTGCACATGAAGGTTTTGAAGAAATTGATCTGCAATGCAGTTACTCTTTTAAAAGAATGATTTCTCTATTATCTCTCCCTTTCAGTGATACTGTATATGCGAACAGTGACTGATCAAATGTGAGATCAATCTCATGAAAGCAAACAGGTATGTATTTAACTGTGGGTGAATTTACTGTATGAGAGGGGGCATTTGGAGAGCCCAGCACGCTGGATGCTTTGCCATGCATCACTTTGTCTGCTCATCCTCTGGCATCTTTGCAAGCCCTTGGCCTCCCCACCTCGTGGAGATGCCTTCACCCTGCTTGGCATCACCATGCTTGCCAGCTTGGCCGATGCTCTGTTGTTCCATCAAATGGCACACATCTGTTCCCTGAGAAGGCTTTGTGACTGCAATGAACTGTGCAGGGAGAGATAACTGTTCTTGGGCCACGATACAACAAAGCAATTAAGTGCAGACATTCCTTTCAGTGTAAGCTGAGCCCTGTTGACTTCAATTTCATTGTCATCTCCCCACATTCCCATGCTGTTTTACAAATAGCTGTGTATTTCACTAGTGAGTGCTGTCATGCCCTTTCTGGGCTGCCTCAGGTGGGTAATGATAGCTGGTTTCCAGCCCACTATGAGTACGCACCATGAGATGAAATGTTTCCTGCAGTGCTGGACGCCAAGCAAGGTTCCTGCAAGGTAAGTGAGTCTTGTGTGATTAAAGACCAGAACTTAAAGGCCACGCAAAGGGGAGAGATGGGAGTTATTTTGACACCCTTCACAGCACGATCCTTGCAAGGGCTGACACAGCAAAGCACTGGACTAAAAGCTATCTGATACATCTCACAGGGAAAGCACTGGCCCTGCTCTGAATAGCCAAGCATTTCACTCACTTTTAGCTTGCACATGATCCTTGCAAGAGGTATCATCCTGCTCCAGATCGTGCCAGCAGACCCCTCCAGCTGCACCTTCATCAGTCCCCTCCTCCTTCTGTCCCCACCACACCAGCGCTTGTTTTGGCAGCTTCTGTTCCCTCCCACCCTGAGCAGCATTAAGCTGTGCTCCCCAGCCCCCCAGCACAAGGGGATAAAGAATAAAGGGCTGAGCCCTTACTTTGAGGCATGGCGAGAGTCCTTCTCAGGGGCATAACCTAGCTATTACCCCTGTTTCTTCCTCTCAGGCCACACTCTGAAGGATATCACCCTTTGAGATTGGAAAATGTCCCCTCTTACCCTGCTTTTCTGGTCCTCTCCCCTCTCCTTGCACAGGGACACTTTGAACTAGCACTGCCAACCCCCAAATGAGCTAAGTGCAGGGGATTTGCTGGTCATTGTAGGTATTTCTGGAGGGATGTAAAGTGGCAGATGCTGTTTGAGACCATGTCTTGCCTGGTCACTGCTCAGTCTTGTAGTGTCCCCTGGTGTTTGAAGACATCAGCTCAAAGCAGCTGGAGCTGCAGTGCTCACCCCAGGGTTTATCTACCCAGGACCATCCAAGGAAGTACACCTTGGAGTTGGACCTGCAGTGCAAAAACCCTTCTGTCATCTACCACTATATTCCCAGGGACATCCCTAGTAACACTGTGCTCCCGAAAAGGACACCGAATGATCATTTTCAGTACAAGCCTTCTCAGAACTGATATAAAAATCTCACTTCAACATACAATCATACAGAAATGCTTACATGAGGGGAACTGGAGGGATTTGCCTTTTGATTTGGTCTCCAGTGGACATAAAGTGTGACCATACTGTGCCTGTGCCTGTTTTCCTCCCCACATTAACTCTGAAAGGCTGAAATCACTCAAATCCAAAGGGGCACAGTTCAGCTCCTACAAGCCTGGCAAGAATAAGCAGCCCTGCAGAAAATATTAATGGCTCTTCATGCATTCACCTATTTCTGCATTGGGCATAAAATCTCCGGTGGGATGTGAGAAACAGAGGGAAATACAGCCTGGGATCATGGAGCTTACTCCGCAAGTGAGAAGAGCCAGGAGGCCTTGAAGGAGGCCTCTGATGGCTTCTCTTGTGGGACCCTTCACATGCTAGGGAAGAAGAGTAATATGATGAGATGAAATGTTTCTGCATTATGAGCCAAAGGATGTAAGTGCAGGAACATCCCAAACTCCCAGTTTGAGTAATATATATGTGCACAGCTATATATATATATGTATACACATACTATTTTGGTAGTTAAACCAACCCCTGTATACTAAAGCCTCTTACACTGAGAATCTCAAAGGACCAGATTCCTCAGGTTTGCTGTAAGATTTGTGGATCCTTATCTTCATGGAGGATCAACTTGCGATAAATACATGAGAGATTTTGACATAATAAAAATCCAGATGGATTGTGTTGTTATCTAGCACAACTGCTTGACCTCAGCACTTGCTACGGCTATGATCTACGAGGCAGTATTGTATTTACAAAGCATGCCTTAGGTTTTGCTGTTCAAAGCTGGTAAATAAAAATGACTGAAGAGACATGGGAGTCTTGGTGAGCTAAAATGATGCTCATGGACAAAGTAAGCATCCAAGACTTGAGAGTATTATCCCAGGTAAAATTTCAGCTGAAACAAAGTTGGTGTTAAATATAGTTATCTCAAATGAAAGAATATAACCTGCTGAAATTGCATTCCAATATTTATCTGATCCCTAGAACTAATTTGATACTTTTTAACTTCAAAATTTATTGGCACTTCAAACTAGTACTATTAATTTCTGTATACCTTTTTGAAGACAGAGGTCATTTATGGTCTTTGCATGCCACCTGACATGAACTTCTGTTAGTTTGCTGGACATTAGTTTTGTAACACAAATAATACACAGCCAAACTTGTAATGTTGACTGAACAGACACATACCTCCCTGTGTATCTTATGAAATCTCACTGATTTTCTCTGCTTTAGTTAAATTCTCTTACTGGTTCTTTTTTTCTTGAAGAGAAAACAATGACCTGGGGAAAGCACTGACATCCAGCACTTTCTGTGGCACTGTTAAACACCATGTTGTGTTTCTCTTTAAAGCAAGACAGGCACACGTGGAGAGAGAACAGCAGTGAAAAGGCGCAGCCCGAGTTCTGAGGTGCACAGTGTATGAGCTGGAAATCCATCCATAATCAGGAAAAGATTTGTGCAAGCTCTCATCTACTTCCAAACCTAAAGAGCTTTTCAACCTGGCTCCCAAGGCATTTCCCTTTTGCAGAGGCACTGAAGCAATTGCAGATACTTCCAGGAGGTGGCAGGAATATTTTTTGCAGAGAAGGAGGAGAGGTAAGGATTAAAAGGAGGAAAGAATACACCTGACAGCACCAATCTGAAAAGCCTTTTACTCTTCCCATGCTGAGGGGGGCTGTAGCTCTCTTTCACATGTTGGCCTGTGGGGGACATCCCTGGTTCAAATCACAGAATCATAGAATGACTAGGGTTGGAAAGTACCTTAAGCATTCTATATATCGCAATTTTCTAAAGAAGGGACATAAAATAGCTTGATCCCCATTTGGCAATGAATAGACAAGCCAAAAGGGTTAAGGGAGGGAATCTTCCACCCTGCACACATTTAGTTAAATGCTATCAGTAGCAGCAACATACAAAAGCCTTCAGTAGTCTGTCCTCTCTGGGAAGTTACTGGTCATGTACTGCTTACTGGCAAGATCGAATTATGCTGGAAATACTACTGATGTAAAAAACAGCAACCCAGTGTTTAAGTGGAACGGAAACCTGGTTCTGAGGCTATTCTGTAGGCGATAGGTGGTGAAGGGGTTAACAAGGTGTGGTGCAATGCCCTTAAAGGCGTAATGGGCTACTGATAAGGATGATGGATTAGGATGCCTGATGATCCTCAATGCTGCCTAAGCCAGGTGGAAGAGGGAGTGGTGCTGTTTCATGTGTCTGTTCTGCCCATGCCCAGCCTGACCAGGACTCTCATTATCCCTCTCTTAAATACCCCTAAGTAAGGAAGTGCTTCTCTGCACCAGGTAGTCTGGGATTTGAACTTCACTGTGGCAGAGGATGAGAACATGATTTTACTTTGCAGACAAGGTTGTTGTCTCCTCCATCCTCCCCGAAGCAGGGATGTCTCTTTGGTAAGTGTTGCACCTGAAGTTGCGTTGGATGGTACTCTCATAAAACTAGGCTTAATGAATTACCAGTTGGATATGTTTCCATAGGAGCTCAATTAATTATTAGTTTGCTTTGGGTTTTAGCATTAGCAGTAGTGAGTTTGTCAACAGCAATTCCCAATCTGTATTTCTGTTGCTTCAATGAATCACACTGTTCATGAATCTGTGACTATGGAAGTTCTTACTGAGTGTGACTGTGTTATTGTGTTGAATTGGTTACAACCAGAAATGAAGCCTGGCTGTCCCCAGCCCCTCTGATCTCCTGAAGACTGTCTGGAACTCAAGCGTTTATTTTCTGCTTGATTCCTATACTCAATGCAATGTATTACCTTGCTCCCACTAGCAGTGCTTATGTATGAAGGAATGCTGGAGGATTTCCAAGCAGATCTGGGTTCTCAAAATGTCTTTGTTCTTTCTACTTCAATCTATGGGTCTCATAAAGGTGACTGCATGTATTGTTATCTCCAGATGCCCCAAGATGGTCAGGTGACCTGAAAATCCTGTTCTCCAAAAGAGTTCTTTTGAACTTTGAATTTAGAGGGACCCAGCTCTGTTGTTAGTATTGTCATTACTCCTTAATAGCGTCAGGTGTTGCTGTGAAAGATCAGCTTTGTTGTACATGCACTACAAAACCGAACTCTTTTTCAGGGCCTCATTCTCATAGTCCTACCCTATAAGCATGTAACCTGAGTGCTGCTGAAGCACTGGGGTTTGTAGGGTGTCCTCTGAATTCAGCCTCTTGAGACAAGCTGGCATTACAGCAGCAGGGATATTTTCTCAAGGAAAGAATTCTCTATTCAGAAATTGATTTTTGGCACACTTTAGTGGGACATTACTGAAACCATTTGTAAAATTGCTGTGCTGTATTCATATTGTATCATGCAGGAATTGGAGCAGTAGTGTGGAAATGAACCATTTCAATCTCAGTTAATATGGGTTGTTTCAGTCTTATTAAAACACTTCAAAAAGGTCAAAGGAAAATATTGTCGCAATATTTTCCATGGTGAAGAGGGAGATTTGCCTTTGAGATCACCTATAAGTGTGATCATTCCCCAAACAACATGCTCTGAAAAGCCTCACAATAAAGAACCATTCTGCATAGTAGAGTCAGTAGTTCAGATTTGGAGTTGTTTGACTTAAGAATTTCCCCGTATATGCAACATCTTAGGAATCTTAGTAAACCAACAGGAAATACTTGCTGTTGACCATCATGAGGTCCTAATGGTGGTTCTCCATCCCCTGGAAGCTCCTCTAGGTGGGTTTTCAACCTAGCGACCACTGTGTAAGTTATTTGGGCTGAGGCTGCATCCTTGATGTGCACTGGCAAGGATTTTGAGCTGCAAATTTTGTTTGTACCTGTGTGTGCCTATGTATGTGTGCAAAGCCAGAGGTTTGTCAGCAGACCAAAGCATTTGTGGGTTGGTTTCAAAGTATGCGGGTGGTCTAAGGGGACCAATGTGAGCAGTAGATCTGACAGGTTAGTTCCAATCTGAGACCCTGCTGTCAGCATCTTTCAAAGCAGGTGTGTTGTGCGCACTAGGTGTGCTCTGTAGGGACTCTTTTAGAAAACAAAGTTTCTGCTCGAAGTGTCGATATATCAAAAAAGCTTTAAAACCTTGAGGTGGACTTGGATTCCAATCTCCTATCGCTTTCAAGGAAAACAGCCTGACTTAAATCAAGGAGAGGTGGAAAATGTCTATTACACACTTGTCTTGGGGTAATGTAACTGCATTTTGTGCTCATCTCTCAGGGCAGATGTGTACTTTAACTCCTGGTTTTCCTTGGTATTTGCTTATCAGGTGTCTGGAAACTCTGGAAAAGGTACCAGCTGCTGAGACAGTTCATGTTCCTGTCTTAAAAATGCTGGGGAAAATATGCCTACCTTTGGGACCAAGAAAGGGAGTGAGGAAATAGAGGGAAAGAGACACACCAGTCTAGGAAGCTTTCTTTATGCCACACTGATGGGCTGTTGCCCTGCGTTCAGAGCACTGTTCACATAGCTTCAGACCCTGAGATAGAAAATATGTGAATGGTCTCCATCTGAAGCATGGGCCAACTCATCCCTGTAACAGGGAGGCCGTTGCTTTTCTGTGATTCTGTTGTGCAAACTTTCATCGCACAGATATCTTCAGGTTGTTGTGTCTTCTGCCCCTCAGTTTTAGACTAACTGCCAAGGCCAATCACTGACCTTTTTTTTTATCCTTTTTTAAACCTCCTTATAGTAAACTCATCAGTTACTGAAGATGTAGGAGTTTTATTTTCTACTTTATCTTCCTTCGTTAATCCCCTTTGTCTTGTACCCTCATCTGCAATACAGGGGAATCAGAAAACATCTCTTTATTTAGCATAATACTAGTATTAGGTTTCTTTTGCAGAAGCTACTGGAACCTCCTTCAAAAGAACAATATGTATCTGTAGCCAGAGTTTGCATTCCTAGATCATTAACAAACATGGATTTATGAAATTCTGGCAGTTTGTTTCTTTGCCACTGAGAAGGAGAAACAGAAACCCCTTCTGCTGTCATCTCCTTTGAAATCATTTAATACCTTCTCTTCATAGTTCCTCTGCAATTCATACCAAGAAAATATTCCTTCAAGGTCAGGTCTGCTGGGGAGGCCAAATGAAATGCTGGACCTCGGTGGTATTATGAGATCATCTGGACAGGTAATATTGGCCTTGGGAAAGAGCTTTCCTCCTTGAATTCATAGAGCTGGCTCCAGCCAACTTGTTTAAGAAATAAAACAGTGTTTGAAGAGTCTTATCTATAACTAACACTCTGTGGCTTTAAGCCTAAGAGACCCTGGGCTACTATATCTAGTTTTTCCTTTCTCCTGCCTAGCTTCTGACAGCACCTAACCTTGTTATTGGCTTCCTTTCCCTAGGAAGTGAGAGAAATGGCAACCTTTGCCTTGGAAGTTGTAAAATATCTTCCTGCCCACAGAGAACCAAAATATGCCACAGAACTATAGGCGGGATTGACAGCAACTGATAACAACTTTCCTCTTGTCTCTGCTCTTATCTGTAACCATAGTTATTTGTCACCAGAAGACCCAAGACTGGGTATGAAAATCTTTTTCCCTGGGTTCTTGCTTTAGTCTCCCAGACTAAAACCACCCCAAGCTATCTGATAAATGAAAAAGCTGACATGGCAACCAAGTCACAGAAAGCTTGCATGGGTCACCTGATTGTCACAGCTTGCTCCGTGGCTGCTTAGGAGGTAACAGCTGAAATGCATTTCATTGAGATTTCACCCAGAAATGAAGGAAAGCCCTAAATTTGCTCAGAAACACCTGAGTTGCCCAGTGTTAAGTAGTAATTCAAGGCTGGGCACAAGTGTGGGGATTGATGAGATTGCCTTGGGCTCCAGGCAGTCTTTCAGGGTAATGCTAAAGCTTGTTTTTCATCAGAAAAGCAGCTTAGACAGGAATATCCTGGTTTATTAATTCTGGAAAGAGTTGTGCCTGCCTGAGCAAGTGTGGAAACTGCATGGAAATATCCATTCAAGTCTTGACTGTGAAGGAATGAATTAGTGAACTAATGTCTTTTGTGGTCCTTGCCTAGCTCTCTCAGCCCATCTTCACAGGAGAAAGATGTCTGTGGGGATGCTGTATGGATCTGTTTGTTTTTCTGAGTGGGTCTTCCAGTTAATGCTCCTTTGAGGTGAATAAAGCATTTCACACTTTTGCTAGCGTTTCTTTCCTGCTCTGTAGGTCAAACCAGCCACCAAACTAGTCTTGGCCTGTTGCTTTGAGGGTTGTGGTTTTGCTGTGTTGCCAGAGAAGGAGCTTGTTTTGCTGCTGGCAGGGTAAAGGGCAGCCTTAGAGGAAAGCCAGCCTCAGATGCTGCCGTGTTGCTTCATGTTTAATTAATGTGGCTTTGGTTTGTTTTTTTAAAGGAAAACTTTGATTAATTTGTTTTTTGTTGTTCTTTTTTCTTTTTTTTTTTGCTTTGGTGCCCCATTTGTTGGGTCTCCCTAAACCTGCTTGTTCCCCATAGGTGATTACAGCTGCTTGGGTACCTCTTTACATGGTGGTTTGAGAACAGTGCTGGCCCTTCTGGAGCAGAAGGAGGTTTCTGCAGTCGCTTTTTTCCTTGACCACCTCTTGTGCAGGACTGCAAGACCCTCTGTAGTGTGTATGTGCCACATGCACATCCTGCTGCTGTGAGGCAAAGCAGCCCCTGCAGACCTCAAAATGCAGGAGGAAGGTTGCTATTTCTCATTGGAACAAGTGCTCCCATGCAGCCTTAAGGGAGCAGGGGAAGATCTTCCCACTGTTTTTTCTGCTCATTTAGGGTAGTGGGGATCATTCTTTATGAAACATACTGGAACTGATAAAACAAAGCTGGCCCTATGAAGAAACTTGTATTTATTTAGGAAGAGGTTGTTATGTTGTTTTTTTTTTTTTCTCTCTGATTAATTGTGTGGGTGTGTATATATGCTGGGAAAGGCAATAATGTTTACTGGAATTGTACTATAAATGGCTGCTAACTTCCAATTCGCTATGCGACAACTATAATTGATACTACAATATATTAACATTCAAAGCATGAGCTTCTCTTTCATATGGATTTATTTTCATGCATGAATAGTGTGGAAGGTTTTGAAGACATCTTTCAAAGATTAGGACATCTTTGCATCTTCTGTATGAAGAGGATGATAAGACATCTTTTATGAAGAGGATATCACTGGGCTTTTGTATATAGAAATAAATGATTAAAATTGTTAAAAGCATTTTAAGTCTGCACAACTGGGCTGAGCAACTTGCACCTATATTAAATCTTGGGAACTGGTCAGCAAATCGGAGTACTTTCACTTCTATCTGAGCAGGTAACATTAGACTTGTGGTAAATGATGGAAACTATCTGGTCCATTGAAGTTTAGACCAGGTGATACTTGAGGCTCCTTCCAACCTGGTATTCTATGATTGTGATTCGGTTGTCATATTGCAGAACATGGAGGGGAATCTTTCCTTTTAAGCTTTAATATAATTTGTAGAGAAAATATGCTTTTAGCCATATTTGAGGTTATAGGATAAAATCAATGAGCTCAGTAAGGAGGGATTACAGCACTGTTATATCTGCCTTTGTCAAACAACTGATTTTAGACATGGATTTTAAATGTTCCTTTGCAGTATATTTATACTTAGACTCTTGGGTCCAGATCCTCAAATTTTATTTGGGGGATGTATTTCTATCAAAATAGGTAGACATTTAGCACCAAAGTAAGGCTGAGATGAATGTCATGCTTTAGGACTCCATTTATTTTGTGTGTAGAGCCATGGGTTCTGATCCCTCATATCAACTCTTGTGGGGGTTTTCTGGTTCATAACTTTTTTTTTGAGTGATAATTTGGTATAAATTTCATTCCCTCTTAAACTAGAGATAGATTTACACAGAGAATCCTTGGAGCATTTTACAAACTTCTAAACTCATTATTTAGTTATGTTAATAAGCAAATAGCCTTTCTATGTATGTATTTCTTTTTTGACACAGTAGCCTTTATTTCGAGGTCAGAAAGGTCTCTTGCAGTTTTATTTCCTTAGGTTAAGTCAGTGTTTGAGGAATAGGTTACATATAGATGGCTTTTTCTTTCCTTTTCTGGTTTTCCTGGTATTTGGTTTGCAGCTTGTGGAGATCTGAGGTTTATGGCTGTGTGTTTGTCTGTGCTCTGCAGGTGATGGGGGATGTCTTTTGGTGGGGGTGGGTTTGATTTTGTTCTAAAGGCAGAACTGTTTCTTTAAGTCTGATCTCAATTTCCTATTGAGGGATTTGCTGATTTTAATAGTAAAATGGGATTAGGCAAGGTTTCACAAAGAAATAACTTTTTTCCATATTCTGGCATTGTGCCTTCATAGAATGTGAACATGTAGAGTTCTTTGAGATTATTCTCTTTTTACAGAGAAGTAGATGCTTAATGTTACCTCTGGCTTTGGGAGGATTTTCTTATATCCAATCTGTGCTCAAGTATTAATGGCACATCTCTTCTCAGATTCAAATCACCCAGTTTGCACAAACCTAGATGTTATCACCATGCTCCCTACTGGAAAAATAACCTTGCACATAGGCTGTTGGATCTGTTAGTTTCACGTACTGAGGCTTTGGGATTTATTTTTGTATGGTATCAGAATAAAGCCAATATGCCTTCCAGACTGGTGATCTCTGCTGTTTTGTTGTTCTCCTCAGTCCTGGAAGGGTCTTTCGATAGCAGCAGGGCTCTGACTTTGAGTAAGAATAAGAATAAAATCATCCTCAGCCATCTCAAATTCTAGTATGTGGTTGGTCTATATGGGAGGATCACAGTAATTAATTACATGTGGATTATGCTACTGTATACCATAGCCAATGATACATATTACCATTCTTCCTTTACTTTTTCACCTTTTTCTTGAGGCTGGGAGAGGGCTCTACTTATTTTTCCATGTGTGATGGCTAGCTACACAGCCACTGGCTTTACACACAGGTATAGCTAGAAATTTGATGGGCATTTTTAACCTACCTATCTGTCTATCCATCTATCCATGCATCCATCCATCCATCCTCAAATGAGTTTGGTTACCCTAGTGAGGACACTGGCTTTACAAAGACTGGCATTATCTGATTTTCATTTTCTGATAAAAACATGTCTTTTAAGACATTTAAAGATTTTTCTCATGCATCAATAACAAATGGCATTCAAATCAGCAGTTCAAATCAGCAATCACTTCTAGGAATATTAGTCTTTTATTATTTTTTCTCTTTTATTGTGCTTTGTGGCCACGATGAAGAGTGAATTTAGTTATAATTATGCCATTTGTATTATTAGCCAAGTAGAACGCAATAAACGTTCATATTTCAAATGTAAACCCCACCTCCATAAATTGTATATAATACTTAAAATTCTTTTATTTCAGTAAGGATAAGAGATATATTAGAAATGTGGCTTCTTCATAAGAAATGGCATAATTTGAAAGAACAGGATTATATGTTTTTCCCTGAAGAAACTGTGATAAAAAATAAACCTCTTTTTCTTTTTATGCTCTGCATTAATAACTGCACCTAGAAAGAACACAGACAGTTGTGGTAGCCCATACATCATACCAACTCATTTAGAAACAAATCTAACTTTATATATGGGAATTATGACAAAAGGGAGGTCTTTTGCAAGATAACTCATTTTTATAAAGGAAATGGCTCAGATGCACTTGACAGGTTCTTGAAAACAAGAGAACCAGACTTTGTCCACCAGTTTAACAGGGATTTTTGGCAAGCCTAGCATTGTAATTCACAAGGGCCAGCTACTCCCTCTGCCACATGCGCTGCAGAACAGTAAATGAATCAGGGAGGGCTTTTATTTGCAGGAATCAATGACAGTGCCAGGACCACTGAATCTTTAAAAAGAAGAAAACCCAGGGTTCACTGTGTGCCCCTGCTTTAACGTGCTGACATGCCAGCATCGCTTTAACAGCTTAACAAAATAATGTTCACAGCTATTGAACCTGCCTTTTACATGTTCAGTGATACATTTTCAACCACCCACTCCTAGCATCCCCCTTTATTTGCCTGCAGGATTTAATCTCACACACATATAGTAAATCTGATGGACAACTTATGCTGGATTCATTCCCTAACAGGGTATTGCATCAGCCACTCAGATTCAGAGTATTAAGATCTGCTGCCCTGCATCTCA
>JAUELP010062696.1:0-16414 GCA_032357275.1 Micropsitta pusio
TCAAGTAAGAAAATGTAGTATTGCGGTAAAGTAAGCTGCTTAAGTACTTTGCTGTGTCCATCTGGTCTTTTTTTTTCCTTTTCTTTCCAACATACAGGCACTTCCAGACCACAGCTACTTTTGATCCTGTCAACTGTTGGTTTTGTTTAACAGAGAGATATGTTGCATGACTAATAACTTGAAATGCGATTTCATTGCCCAAAGTGTATCTATTTATTTTAGTATGTGTTGCTTTGTTTTGAGTTTCTCTTACCTTCTTAATACCATGGCAGTAGCTTTAGCACAACCTATTGCAAAGTGTCTCTGCTCACGTTAATGAAATCAAGAGGCAGTTCAGGAGACTCATTCAGATAAAGCTTGCAGAATTAGTTTCTGGAGCTCTTTTACCCCAGATGTTTTGCTTGAAGCTGTTTTTAGGTGTAAAATGATTCTGTGATTCTATGATAAAGCCTCAGTTCTGACTTTTGTGAGGAAATAATGAATGGTAGACAGTTAAAGGCCAAATGCCAACCATGTTTGTTACCTTTTGCAATACTGCTTAAGTAAATTAAGTTTGCAAGAGCCCTAAACCAGCTCTTAATCCAGAGGTGACTGTATTCAGGCATTGCACCATCTTTCCTAGCAATTGTGGTTTGTGGTTGGCCCATCTGTGTGCCACAGTAATCAGACTGAATCCAAGAGAATTATTGTGGATTATGTTAATGTCACTAAGGTCAGAGGCTGGACCTGAAGTACGTGTATGCATGTATCTCTGTTCTTTCTTTTTTACATTTTTCCTATATAAAAGTTTGGCTGAATATATTCACTTATTTTCTGCCCTTTTACAGTTCTCAGTGATGGTAATAACTCTGCAAGCCTTAATACACACCGTGTAATGCATGCGGTATTTTTCTATTCTTAACATGCCTGATTTATTTTATGTCAACCCATTGGCTTCTATCTACCAAAGCATTTACGGGATTCCATAATATAAATCCCAGTGGACACTTTGTTGGCATTTAATTAGTGTCACTACTGGATTTATGTAAAATTAAAACTGAGAAAAAAGAAGTATTTTGAGCTGTGCATGCATAGTTTTGATAGCCCGACAAATTCTTCTCTTTAAGAACAATTGTCTTAGCTATGACAAATGAGATACATTTTTCGGTTTGGACACAGTTCTTAATCATTGAAGAGAAAATAGAAGGGATTTGCCGATAACTGGTCCTATCTATCAAAAGGTGAGTAAAATATAGGAGTTTCATTCTTGCACCAATAGAAACTGGTATAAGATCTTCTTATTATATAGAAGCCTCTCAGATTTTTTGTGTTGGTCCCAAAGATGCCTAGCTCAAAACCTGGTGTCAGTAAGTGTACTGGCATTTTACAAGCAAAGATGATCCCTACCAATTTCAGATAATACACTTAAACCTATAGTCCCAAAGAGAGACTTATTTTTTAATAGTAGTAATCCTTTAATTGGCTGGGTGTGGAAACACCACAGGGCCTCCTCTGGGTTCCCTGGTGAGAGGCTTTCTGCATATAATCTGTTATAGATGTTTAAAACAATTTTAAAAAGCCCTGTTATAATTCTCAGTGAGTTTTTAATCTTTTCATTGAATATTTGTAAAGCTGCTATGTTCAATGCATTTAATGATATAAATATACTTTATGCAATGAATATGATGTAGAGTAAGTGTTGGATGATTAAGAAAGTTAAATGGAAGCTAGCAGTGTTTTGTCCATTGGGAGAAACACTGTTTTAGAACTGTATATAAAGAAAATACAAATTATCTTGGAAAGAGGAATAAAAGATAAGAATGTAAGCTTCATTTCTATTCACATTTATCACTTCAGAAGAAGTTTAGAGAAAGCATAAAGGCACAGCAGTGGTTTTGTGTCTTTTAGGCACAAAAGCTTGTCCTTTCATTGGGCTCCAAACTCTTTCCAGGTGTCCTGCAAACAAATGTGACATATTTGTACTATTAAAAAATTTACTAATAATCTTGTTTGCTATACTGTCTTTTTGAGTTATCCTTTTTTGAGTTAAAGAACTCTAGGAATAACCAGCAACATTTTTTGACACACGGTAGGTTGAACCAATAGAATGATAAAATTATCCTGGCTATCAAGAACTGGAAACTTTAGATTAGCTTAGGAAATCTTATGCAATATCTGCCAAGTGTGTGATCATTTTACAGTACATACAAGTGCACTGAATTGTACCTTACTTCGAGTAAAGTTCACTAAATACCTTTCTTAGAAGTTTTTGGCATTGCAAGGTATCTACAGGTAGTGAAAGCATTCTTTCTTCATACTCTGGGAGTTTTAAAGTTCATTTTAATTGACAATTTTTTATTTCAATTGGAACTTCCATAACAAGTTTGGAGTAGGACAGGCTAGAGCTAATTTTGAGAGTGAAAAAAAACCCAGTACTTTAAACAGAAAAAAATATTGGTAAAACAGGGCAAACATTTAAGGGAAAAAAAGCTACCACCAAAAGTTTAATTTTAATTACTTTTTTAACTAAATTTCTGCATTTGTAACTAACTCCTGCACTGTAGAAAAAAATAGGTAAAAATATCAGTATCTTTTTCTTTCTGTTGATCTTTTAAAATATAATTTAAGTAAATTGTCTAAATTGTCGAGGCATAAATTTGACCGATGGACCACTTGGTGGGTAAGGAATTGGCTGGATTGTCACATGCAGAGTTGTGGTCAACAGCTTGATGTCCAAGTGGAGACCAGTGATGAGTGGTGTTCCTCATGGGTCAGTGCTGGAACCAGCATTGTTCAGAATCTTTGTTGGTGACATGAACAGTGGGATTGATGCACCCTCAGCAAGTTTGCCGACACCACCAAGCTGTGTGGTGTGGTCAACACACTGGAGGGAAGGAATGGGATCCAGAGGGACTTGGGCAGGCTAGAGAGAGGTGCAGACCTCATGAGGTTTAACAAAGCCAAGTGCAAAGTGCTGCACCTGAGTCTTGGCAATCCTAAGCACAAATACAGGCTGAGTGGAGAATGGATTGAGAGCAGCCCTTGGGAGAAGGACTTTGGAGGCTGGCTGATGAGATGGTCAGTGTGACCTGTCAACATGCCTGTATCCTGGGTTGCATCAAAAGGAGCGTGACCAACAGTTCAAGGGAGGGGATTCTTCCCCTCTACTCTGCTCTGGTGAGATTCCACCTTGAGTACTGCGTTCAGCTCTGCGGGCAACAACACAAGAGGGACATGGACCTAGGAACAAGTCCAGATGTAGGAGCGAGTCCAGATGAGGCCATGAAGATGCTCTGAGGGCAGGTGCACCTCTGCTATGGTGACACTCAGAGAGTTGTGCTGTTTCAGCCTAGAGAAAAGAAGGTTCCATGGAGACCTTAGAGCAGCTTCCAGCACCTAAAGGGGGCCTACAAGAAATCTGGAGAGGGACTTTTTACAAGGGCACGTAGGAATATGTTAAAGTGTAATGGTTTTAAACTGAACAAGAATAGATTTAGATTAGACATGAGGAAGAAATTCTTTACTATGAATTCTTTACAGTTGTGTCTGCCCCATCTCTGGCAGTGTTCAAGGCCAAGTTTGGATGGGGCTTTGAGCAACCTGGTCTAGTGGAAGGTGCCCCTGCCCATGGCAGGTGGTTGGAACCAGATAAGCTTTAAAGTCCCTTCCAACCAAAACATTTTATGATTGAATGATTTTATGAAATCAAATATGGTAATTTCTCTCAATGTAAATCAAGTGAGAGTATATATATTCAACAGCTTCATATATATATTCATCCTCCTTACCTCTTTCCTCCTTATTTCTTTTTGTGCACTTAGGGTTTTTAGTTTTGATAAGTCTCACAATTCTGCATAGTAATTTCTTTTTCATTTTTCTTCATTTGTCCCACTGTGAAGACTATTTTTCCTTTCCAAAGCAAGTAATCATAATGTCTTAAAGTCCAACCTAGTGTGCTGGCTGAATCATTAAACCATTAAATCCTGAAAATACCTTTTAACAACTGAAATCTTCAACACAAAGAATAATTTTAAACTTCTTTGCAGCTTTTTGTTGTGATATTTGATGATCTTTTTGTCCAATACTATATTTAATTTTGCTCTAACACTGTTTTTCTGGAATTAGAGATTAATTCCCTGTTTAACATCCCTTATCTGTTCAATTCACTTCTGCCAAGGTGAAATATTTTGAGAGAATATGATTTCATCCTCGCTTTTATATACTAAGCCATTGCAAAGAGACAAGATTTTTATACTGTAATAAATATTTGAGAGATGAACCTATTTTAGAAACTATTGATTCTATGTGAATATCAGTGGTTTACAAGTCTCATTTGGGGAAAAGCTGCAATCATGTCAAAGAACTAGCAGGAAAATCCTTATATGAATGTTATGTGCACCTTAATTCAGTTCCAAACAACGTTATGCCCTAGCTGTCACTGAAGCTGGTGTTAGCAAAGACTAACAGCTTGCCATGATGGAAGAAAAGCTAAAATACAATTAAATGCACTGTGCCAATATTCAGTGCTGTAGTTAGGACCTGAAAGACATTGAAGGCTGTCCAGGGTAGCATTCTGCTTGCAGAATAACTGAAATAATGTACATGCAGTAATTCGAATCCCGCTTGGGGCTATATCAATGACTTCCTAATTCCTCTAAAAAGTTTTAAAGATAACGCTAAACAATTTTTTAATGAAACTAAATACTAATTGCAGTTTTATTAAAACTAGCACTGGAAGTGGAAGTTCCCTGATGACGTTCAGTGACATAACTGACAATGATTAGGAATTTCATGCTATATTCTTTCGTTTTGCATTTTTGAGAAGTTTGATCTATATAGATTCTGAAGTGATTTAGAATTTAATCAAAAGACCAGGATCAGGGTTTTTTTACTGATGCATGCAAACATGAAATCTGTGGACTTTCTTGTTCAGCTTTCTGATCGGTGGAAGGAGAATAATACCGTGCTGTGATTTTTTTAGAGTTGAAGTTTTTGAGAGGCTTTGAAGATTATGTACAAAGTGTTACATTCATAAGCAGAAAAGAGGAGTAAAACATGCCCGAGGGAGAAAATGCTTTTCTCGAGCACATGTGGTACTGCTATTTATGTACAGAGATGGGGCATCATTCTTGACTGTGCAGGACTGAAGAGTTACAAGTGCAGTAGTCTGGTATTTGGAGCCCAGGGTAAATGAAATCCAGGTTTTATTTTTCGAGTGGCTTTGTGTTTCTGTCCCCCAAGACTGCTGCTTCATCTCCACTGGACACACAACTCTTCAGATGTTGGGCATAGCCCTTCTAAGTTTTCATATGCCTCAAGTTACACTCTAAGAGTCGTTATTCAGTTGAACACTCTCAGGGCTCTGAGAGGTTCTGACTGCCCTAAACAGCCAGTAAGAATCCATCTTTGTAATTTTCTTCTGCAACCTCTTTTCACCATCCCAAGTGTCTAGATGCCTGTGTTTGAAGTCAGCTGGTGTGACCTTTCATCAGGCTGCTGAGAAACAGTCCAGTTGTGAGAAAGAGCTCTGAGAAGCCTCACCTGGGGTCTCCAACCTTACACCTCTGCCCACTGACCTAGGAGCTGCATTTAAACTCAGGGCCTTGGCTTCCTGGCTTGAATGAATGAGCACCTGCCTCATTGCTACACATTTGTCTTGCAGTCTGGACTCTTGCCCAACTCTGTTACCACCAGTGGATCTGCTTTGCTGTTCTTGTTTGGGCAGTGGGGGACTGTACACCGTGTCGGTGAGGTCACTGCCCTCCCTGCTGTGTTATCACTCTCGATGCCTGGTTTGCTTTCCCTGATGGAGCAAGGGCAACTGGAAATGTGTGGTCACCAGGCAGTATTTATTTTGAAGCTGAGAAAATACTAGAAAGATTTCTGACTCCTTTTATCTTAAAACAACCTTCTTTATTTAGGTGGCGTGCTGGTTTGCCTACTGTTCTATATGCTGCTCAGGTGGGGTAGTAAGACTCAGCGTAAGTAAGTAAGTAAGTAAGTTACTCAGCATAAGTAAGACTTCTTTCTAATCATGGAGAGACAGTCCTGGTCTGCATTATTTTTAAGCCAACAACTACACAAATAGTTAGATGGACCTGGATGTTTCTGTAATATAAATGGAAGCCCACCTGAAATACAGGTAGACACAAAAAAGCATAAAGCCAAAGGTATGTTCTACCATATGTTACATAGGAAAAATTTAATTTCACATAAAGAGTAACCATTCCCCTCTGTGCTGCCTTAGTGCAATGATCTCAGAAGTCTAAGTGAACAGGAGCTGCTACTTTGGATGTTTCTCATTCCTATTTACTGATTTTTGGGGAAATTCCATATACATCAGCATTTTAATTAAATTGTTCAGGTAAATCTTTCTAATATAAGCATTGCTGATTTAATATAGATTACATCTTGTGAATGTATTTTCAGATTAATCATAAATTTATTTTCTGAAAGTTGGAATTCTACACATTAAAACACGAACTTTTGTTTGCATGCCAGAAAAGTGAATTTGTGAACTATGCTGCTGTTTGTAGCTGCTAGAGAAGCAAAGTGACAAAGCAGACACGTGCATGTTTATGAATATACATATTGCTTTGAGGAAATGCCTGTCTTAATTTCAAATTCCTTGTGAAATATTTCTGTGATTGGTACTGTGGTTCTACCCTTAAGTGCATAGCTACTCTGCTCGTGTTTTATTATTAAACACTAGAACCTGTAATAATAAGACAGACCAATACTTAAGGTCATTTTATTTTACTGGATGTTTCATTTTCTCTGTTTAACCTTAAATGGAGTAATGTGGTAGCATAGATTCACTTCACAAGACTGACCAGATGATGTATGACAGGGCCTAGATTAGCCTAGATTACATTGGTGTTTGTCAGCCTCGGGAAAAGGAAAAGAGAATGCCCCTGCTCAATTAAAAAAGGCTGTATCTTATCTCACATGTGTCTAAGCTAAGTGCCATTTGTCCTCTTTTCAATTTTTTGCCTTTTTCTTCGGTCTCTAGTTGTGCTTTTGCATTTGGTCAGTCAGCACAGAGGATCTGCTTTCTCATTATGCATAGAAGTTTCTCTTCACCCCTGGTCTAGTGAAGCAGTGCTTCTCTAGGGTCTTGGCCTTACTCCCATCAGCACTGCACGCTCACTACCTCTTTCCTAAATCCTTTACCACTTCCATGCTGTCAGCATCTGACATTTCTTCTGTTGCTCAGCCTTTCCTCCTGACTAGTGTTACCTCTGCTGACAGTGGCGCTTTGACTAACTGACCTGCTGGGCCTTCAGCTCTAGGTTTCTTCTCAGCCTTGAATCCCGTACAGCTCCTGCTTTGCATTAATGCACTGCTTCTGTGCCAGCTCATAGGTTCCTTTATTGTCTATTTGCCATACTTGACTCTTGGCTTGAGTCACAAAGCTGCATTGATTTTCTCACTTTTTCACTTGTTTTTCTGCTTCCATGCCTCAATGATCCCTCTCCTGCTCCCTTCTTTCTGTCTTAACTTTTCATCTGTCTCTGTGTCCATGTGTCTTCCATCTGTTCATCTGTCCAACCGTCTTCCTACTATCAGGAATATTCTTGCTCCTAGGTCCTTATCCATTGACAACCAATCTCCTTTATTTCTTTCCTCTATAAATAATTTCTGGCCAATATGCCATATCCAACTGCCCTTTTTCTTTCCTTCTTTTTGGTAATCATCTTGACTTGTGCTTAATCTTAAATTATTGAGTTAAAAGGTGAAAAATCTGAAACAAATATGAAACATTATTTTTGGGAAGCACATTATTCATGGAACATCGATATGACTTGGATGGTGTTTCCTTTCAGTCAGCAGTAAATCATCTGCTGATGTGGATAGGAGAAGTTGTATGCTTTGTATTACCCTAAAGCATGTATTTCTATCATGCACCGTTCAGCTGTGTGACTCTTTCTTTGTGTTAGACACAGAAAAGCAAGTGAGACCTGGTCTGCAGTCCTATGAATTGAGAAGGACACATCTGCCCTGATGTTTAATAACTTCTGTCATATACATTACAGTCTGTAAATGTTTTCCAAGACAGGAATCTACCTTTTAAAAACCAGATGGATAGATTACAGAATAGATGTTGCTATGCATTCTTGGCATTCTGAAAAAGCATGTGTAACCAGTAAAACTGCTATGTGTTCCTCTAAATGTTAAGGCAGAATTTTTAATTCTCATCATAAATTTAGCCTAAGTTTTAAATACTTCAGAAGAGATAGCGTAGTTCTGTGAACATCTACCAAAAAAAAAACCCCAGTTTGTGCTCTTGGATATGATTACTTTTATGCAGCCCATACAATAAAAATAGCAGTTAACTGATAGATTGTTGCTTACTTGTACGCATATACCTTTTGCAGTACTTTTGTGACTCATGGCCTTGTTCTAGGATAAGTTCCCAGTGAACCATTCCTTTTCATTTTGTAAATGTGTGATAGTCCAGATCCTATTTTAGAAAAGCAACTTTTCTCAAGGCCCTCTGTCAACACGGCATGTTGATTTCAGCTTACAAGTTTCACGTGAAAGTTCTTTTTAACTACCAGCTCTGCAAGCTTGTTCTGGTTACGTGGATTCAAGGCTGTGATGTATCAGGCAGAATGTAGGTAACCAGTCACAGAAATTGCTTCACAACCACTTGAAGACTTGGGGCACTAATTAACAGTTCTGTTAATGATACATGAGACAAAGGAGCTATGTAAATAGATAAGGCTAAATGCGTGAGAGCAGAAGTTTATGGTGAGAATGTACTATTTTCATAGAAACCCTTCTCTGACTACGTTTCCATGTTAGTCTTATTAGTTTAATTAAGAATGACAAATTGTCCAACTTAAAATATGCCTTATAGAAAATGAGTAGGGGTGGGAAGGACCTTACAAAAGGAGAGGGCAGGAGAAAGGCCAAGCAGGGGCACAGGTATTCCCTAGCAGATGCTTTTTGTATACACAGCATGAGTCAGTACCAACAGGGGCCTTTAGTCGTCTCAATCCCTCCACTCCTGCTAATTCTACTCCTTAAGTGTGTGGGCAGCAGCAAGTAAGAAACTTTCCCGTTGAAGAAGAGGAGAGAAAAATCTGCTGGGCTTTACTCAGAGCCACATTAAAAGAAAGAGAGTTTGCTTCCTCGTGACATTACTTGTCACTGTCTAAGCATGTTACCCTTAGTGTATGCTAAATCGTTCGCTTTCCATGCGTCATGGCTCTGAAGCATGGGAAATAATATAAAAACTGGTATTACAGTCTTAATATATGAGGAGTTTCTGACAATTAGTTGAACTGGCACGGATTTCTTTTTCTAGCAGACATCATCACACTGTGGTCTGAAACTAGTTAGGAAAAAAAATAGTATCAGGGTTTATTTTTCTCACAGGTTTGTACTAGGTGGTATAGCTCAGCTGCTGGCATTCCATTACATCAGCGTATTCTGGCAAAAGCTTTTGTGTTTAACATAGTCCGTGCCATCCCAACTACCGTGACTTTGGAAAATATCTGTAAGTCTTGCATATCAACAGGCTATCAACACATCTCATTCTATACCTGTCAGAGTGCTCAGACATCAAGCATTGTGTTTCTGCAAGCATTTCTGCACTGTTGAAGAAGTATAATGCCCGTTTGAAATGACGTTGAAGGTATTTCAAGTAGACCTACTGTTTACATCGCAGCTGGTTAGAGAAGGATCCCTGTACATGTGCCATCTGCCAAAGAAGATAATGTGTTTCGTAACTGACATTTCTCATTAATATTGTAGGCAGCAAACATTGCAGATAGGGCAGGAAACAGGAATGGGACTCATGGTCTGATCCTGTCTCTGATGGTGTTTTGTGCAACCCTAGGAAAAGCGTGTAAGCTGTCTGGACTACTGACTTCTTACCTTGTATAATCAGAATCATTTTGTACCTCTTTGTCATTTTCTGGTGGCAAAAAGCTGCATGTCTTTATTTAAAACATGCTGTGATGAAAATCTACCTATGAAATGAAATAATGCTCTTGTAGAAAAATTCAGCTGCATCTTTGAAACTTTCAAATAAAGTAAACCATGCTTATGACAAGGGAAGAAGGGGATATTGATGATACTCCTGTTTATCCTTTAGTTCCTATCATAATTAACAACGAAGTTGACTGTGATCCTCAGGCTGCTTTTATGGTCAGTCAGCATCCCTGAGCTCTATAAGAACAAAACAAAACTTAGGTCACTCCCTTCCTTGCAGGCTCTCCAGTAACCATTTTCACAGTCACTCTTCCCTCAAACAGCAAGGCTTTCCCACAGAATCTGCAGAGACCAGAGAAGTGCTTTACATTAGGTAGTTTTCAGACTGCAGTTCAAGGCTTTGAGATTTGTCATCTTGCACTGATGCTATCTCTTTGTAGCTCATTAAGCTCTGTAACCCCAATGAAAGAGACTAAAGGATTTGTCCGAGAAGCAAATGCACACTTGCTTCTTGCTGTGGTGTTACAGTTCATCTAATGCTGTGTGGTTGCCTTGAGTGATAATGTATTTGGCAGAGAGAAGAAAATACCTCTGTGGAGATAGTGGAGAGAGGGGTTTTCAGTTTGAACTCATGTCACCCTTCTTTTTGTAGCTTTTTGTCTGTTGATGAATTTTAAAGAGGCCCTTAAGGATTTGGCACAGATTAAAAGCGTTATGCTCGCTTCTCAAGTCAGACTATCCCTTTACCTTACTGCACACCCAAACCTGGTTTGTGTTGCTTGTTTTTCTCTTAGCTGGACTAAGGAAGGAACTTACATGGAGAAGAGTGAACTGGAAATGGTTGTTAGTATCATTCTGAGAATCACTTTTTTTCTGAAATTCTGATTTAAGATGTTTCTGTAAAACTCTCTCCATAGCAACTAAGGTAAGATTTTGCAATTGGTGCCACAAGCAGCTAAAGTGGTTTTCCAGCATTGTAGTACCTCATGCAGACTGATCTTCAGAAGCAATCAGTTTGTTCTGATAGAATTAGACAGATCTATGATGAGTAGGAAGCAGGCTGGACCAGTTTCAGTCTCAGCATTGCTGACATTTTCTTGTCAAACTGACAGCGCTCTGCCTCTTTCCTATGTATCACATTTAATAAGTGCATAATCTGTACATGGGAGTATTGCTGATTTATATTATCAACTTAGAAGAGAAATTTTTGCATCTATTTTTCACCTGTGTTTTAAATTCTGATATAGCAAAGGCTATTTTCCTTCACTGCCTAATCCTGTAGGTACCTAAAGCTGTCTTATTTGCTTTTCCACAGCTGATAACTTTACTGTCAGTGATTACACTCCATTTTTATCAGGAAACCTAGTGTAAAAGATACTCACTAACTATTTAATGTCCGTAGCAGATTTACAGTAGCTGTAGTTTTGCCAGTAGTATCAATACATTTTCATATTTTTAGGATACATTGAATCCTCAATAGCTGCCTTTGATAGTTCTGACATCGAGTATTATGTGGTAGGGAGGGCTAAGAACACACGTAGCAATAAGGATGAATACAAAGTGGAATTCCTACTTAGAACGTCCACCTCACACCATACAGGCTTTAACACTACTATTACCAAAGACCCCTTATCTTGAATGCAGACAACCCATTAACCAGACAACTCAGTAACACCACTTCTACTGTTCGTTCCAGTTTTCCCTCCCAGGTGTGGGCCCTTATGACCCCCTGGCATAGCATAGCTCAGGGAAAGCACCCCTCCTGCTGTCACAGCTGAGGCTGATAAAAACTGATACTCAATGGAAAGCTGGTGGCCAACCAGAGAAAGCTGCTTCTCCTTTAGTGCAGGTGGAAGTTTGAGTTGGTGTTTTTTATGTGCTGGCTGATCTCTAGGGTTGCCTGTATTAGAAACTTAGACATTTACTGGACTTCACAAAGACAACAGCAGGCTTTTTCAGGTAAGGATGTGTTAACTGGGTTCTTGCTCTTCAGGTGGTAGGGTACAGAATGCAGCTGGGAACAACTGAAAATGGTAGGATTTTGTTTTTCTGAGTTGGCAAGCAGATAGTTTGGTATCTTAAGTGTGTATATTAAATACTTTTGTATTGTTTAATGTTCTAAGTTTTGTCTGTCCTTGAGAAGACATGAAGGTATTCAGTATCTCTGGGAAGTGCTGAGGTATTTCAGAGCTAGTCATGAGTATCTGTGTTGGTGTATTTATCTCTCCTCTATTAAAATGGCCTTGGTGTTACAGACTGTGGTAGCTTAAGTGTAAGCACAGATGTGTCGCTATGTTAACTGTTAAGGGATAGATTGGTATCTTTAGCTCAATGTGTATTAGGTAGGTACTCTTTGGAATAATAACTTGTGCTACGCTAAAATAAGAGATGGGCCAGAAAATGAAACAGTTTGTGAGAGACCAGTAGCTGTGATCAGGTAAATTTTAGAAACATCTCTGGGCTCTAATGAATTCAAAACAATCTCTAAAAGGTGCTGTGCAAGAAACAGTAGTGCTAAAAAACTTATGTGGGCTAATGAGTCCTGACTTTTTTCCAGAGATTTCTGCAGGGTTTGTTCGTATGCCATTAAAGTATGTGTCTCTGGAGACTTTACCTGTTTAGATTCTTATACCCCCTCGATCTCTTCAGCTTTCCATACATGTCATAACTTTCTATTAGCAATTTTTATGTTTCTCTTTGCAGTGGTAGCTAGAATATAGGGACATCTTTGTCTTGGAGTTACAACTTTACTGCTAGGCTTTGAAAACAGTACCATTTTCTGGAGGGCTGATCTCCCCTTGTACCATACCCACACGAAGCTCTCTCCTCAATTTTTTTATATCCTTTGGATTTAGAAACTTACACCTGGGAAGGCCTGAATTGCTGGTTTATTTGATCTTGTTCTAATGCAGTGCAGGGGTTATACTGGTGGAAAAACCACAGTGCTATGCCTGGGTTTTTCACTACCTGACTGAAAAAATGAATGTGTTTTGATTCACTGTTACTCCTTGAGCAGTATTATGTCCCTAAATTTCTTTGAAGCACAGAAAGATCCTCCAGCATGAACAAGTTCTTGTACCAAACATTACTAGAATAATTTTCCAAGACTTGACCCATGGTGGAGTTTACCAAATTACCCTATTAACCCTCTTGGAACATGACAATTACCACTTTTAACATACATAAATGTGGAATATGTTCATAAGGGCTTATCATCTCTCCCTCTTTCTGTTTGTTGTTTGAGTAGGGGAGGCACAAAGAAAATGCCATTGGCTATCAAGGAGGAATAAAGTGGAATTCCTGTTCTTGCAGCAGTTGCTGGTAGCAGGGAGTGAAAAAAGGTGATGGCTCTGGGTCTGGGCTGGCTGCTGTTTCACAGGAAAACAAAGCCTGGTGTATTCCCTCAGACACACACAAATACTGTATTTACCTAATCCTCCCATGCCACTTGAAACTGGAGAAGCCTACGAAGTGACTCAAATACCTGACATTTTTAAAAAAAAAGCCCCCAAACCTGTTTCCCTTGAAACTCCATCCATAATGAATTGTGTTATGTTTTGATGTGTGAGGATTTTGATGGGCTTTATTATTTATTTATTTATTATTTTATTGGAAGGGGCAGTAAAGTTTCAGTTTTTTTTCTCCTACTTCCCGTTTTTCATGTGATAGGATTTAACATGAAATTCTGGTTTGTTTTACCCTTTGATAGCCCGTCCGAGTGATTTATAAAAACTTTTACAGAGGCACCACCATCCTTCACGCTTTGTTAGGAAGCCAAATCCCTCCAGGTGGCTTAGACAGATGCTAGCACCTTGACTACGCCCTAGTTTGTATACTGTTTTAATAGTTACTAATTACCTATTCAATGTCATTACCATGTTTCTGGTTTTGGCACAGAATTACAGAGCAAGTTACAACAGCCACGCAGAAAGATCAGTTTGTTTGCTGCCAACAGTAGAAAATAAGAATTGTTGGGGTGCTTGCAAGGTATGTTGAGAAGTTAGTGTGTGTACTTAGCTTTTAGAATGTGTATTTATTTTGGATTCTGTATGATTTGTTCCTTGACTGGAATTGAAGAACCTGAACAATTGCTTCTTTTTAAGTGCTAGAGAGCAAACCTACTTTAGAGAAACGGCGTAGTTTTTACATTTTGGGATTACTTAGTGAACAAAATAAAGTCTCCTCAGACACTCTCCAGAAATCTGTGAATTCTCAAAAGGTGTAGTGCTGAATGCTAGTCTAAGATTGACATTATTAAAGCAAAAAAAACCCTCAAAAACCTCACAAACCAAACAACCCAAACCCAGTCACTTACACTTTTAGAAAATATCCTATGTTGTAAATTATATCTTATTTTACTATGGAAATAAGATTTCCTTAACAAGATATAAAGGAAAATAAGAGTTCACTTCATTTACACCACCCATCTGACCCCCAGCCCTGCTGGGTATATGGGACCCATTTCATAGCAAAGGTTTTAAACCCTGTGAATTCCCTTCTTCATACCCCTTTTTGAAGTGTGTTTCCTGGCGGACCTTCTGTAGAAGGGAGATGGTTTCAGCAGGGCTAATTATTTGGGGCAGATCACCATGTTAAGGCAGATGCTTCTACTTTTAGCACTGCCTTGTTTGCTCTGCCCTGTGGGTATGTGCCCGTGCTGCGCTGCACAGAGTAACCACACATGAAACACCTTTCGCTGCATCTCGGGTAGAACTTCTGATCTCATTAATTGTATGTCTACAGCAGGAAGTTTTCCTGGCATAAGGAGGATGATTAGTGGTGTGATTTGTTTTGGACTCGTTACTATGCTGATAACAGACTGTTTTAGTTTTATAAAATGCTCAGTGGAAACACTAAGAGGGTTTTGGCTGGCTTAGTTAAAGAGATGAAAATCATAGTGAGAAGTCAACCAACCCCCTTCTAGTAAGATCTTATCTGGAGTGGAATACTTAATTTTTATGTTTAAATTGCTGTTTAGCTTTCAGAGTTCACTTCCACGTGAAAGTTACGATTAATAATTACCAAAACTATTGTCTGGACTGTCTTTAAGGGAAAAATCCTTGTGCTTGAATGTATCAGCTCGTAGGCAGTTCACATTTTGAAAGGTAGCTTTTGCGTCTCTGCGATCTATTGAGTCTTTAATTCCTCTGTCCTGGGTTTATGAACAGCCCCTGGAAAAACAGTAGTAGTGTTCAGTGTCAATAAGAGTAAAGGAATCGGGCCCATCATGTATAAAAGAAAGTATAGATTCCGGATCACAGGACTTGAACCTAGCCCTTTCCCTTTACTGCTGCCAGAGGGGAGCAATATGCCTCAGTCAGTTCTCAAGGCTGTAGGAAGCTTTCCCTTATGAAGACTTTTCTGCTGTTCATTTTATGAACCTGTTCCTTCTGATTTCTCATTGGTGCTTTGTCTTGAATTTTAAACTGAAAAAATAGTTAAAAGCTTGCAAAATTGGGGAGGGGGATTTTGTGTTACTCCTACAGTCGCTATCTGACAGTATGTTTGCAGTGCAGGCTTGATTTGGGGTACAGCTTGCCATAAGTCTGGGTTCAGGGTTTTCTGGTGGTTTGGCAGACTAAAAGTTTGTTGCTTATTCCCACACATTCATTGCTTTTTGCTTTCCTATCAGTTCTCCACCTGTTTTCTGAAGCTGCCTCATAAGCTGAACTAGTGTAGTAATTACCCTCTGACAAGTGCAAGCTGTGGAGCTCTGTGAGTGAGTGGAGAGCTTCAGCTGAAGGCTGTGGTATGGTCTCCCAAAGGTATGGGAGACACCAGGGTGCCATGAGCTGACTCCTCCACCAGCAGGGAGGAAGCTGGAGCTGTGCCTTGTAGAAGTAACTGCCAGTCCTATCTCTTCATCATCATCACATTGCAGAGGTGTAATTGAATCCTGTGTGTATCATTGGTTCTTCTGGAAATGCATCTCTCTTCCTTATTTTTTTTGGAGGGGAGGTGGGGAATTTCAACCTTACCTTGTGGTTTTATCACAGTGAATTGTGGGGAAAGTTTGTGTCTCCTTCTAAGTTCATTGGGAAAATTACGTGGGAGGTCAAGTAACAGCAATGTGTAGCCTTAGGCTCACAGTCCTTTCAAATATGAAAGGAAAAAGTTTTCTATTTGTGGGTGAGAAAGGGCAGCAGCCAAATAGGAGCCTTGGGTAACTGCTTTGAAAGCGTATCCTCGGGGTCAACACTGCCAAGAACACAGGATACAGTGTTCTTGTATTGTGCTTATTTTTGGACCGAGTCTTCTGATTTATGGGCTGGTATTCACTATAGGGCTAAATCAGAATGGAAAGTTGAAGTATTCTGAAATAAGAATATATGAAACTCGACTTGCGGGCTAAATAACAAACTGTACTGACGGGGTTAAATTCTTCTTTTTGGCTTCTCTTAGAAGAAATTCGCTTAAAACTTCACTTCCACATTTTTATAGTTATTGTTGAAGCAGTGTTCCTTTTTTTGGCAAAGCTAAGGCCATGCAGACA
>JAUELP010062939.1:0-10111 GCA_032357275.1 Micropsitta pusio
CTATCATCATTTTATACTATTCTCTATAGCATGGCACAGATACAACTCTTCCTTCATCAAAGAAGAAATACTGAGAAGGAGATAGAGGTACTTAAGACAGAAACAAAGCTAATAGCTAAGAATGCTGTTATGAAAAGGACTGTAAGGAATCATGAAAGCTTTAAATACATGCTAAAAAGTAGAATGAGAAGGTTTTCAACTACTTCCAGTAATTTCTAGCACATGCCACATGGAGATTGCGCTGAACAACGGGAGACAGACAGTACTTTAGAAGCCAGATGTTTTTATGATGAACTTCATCATGTCACAGCAGTTGAAAATGCTGAAGATAAAAAAGAAGAAAGGGGAGAAAAAGGAAGAGTAACAGGGAGAGAATGAGGGGAGGGAGGGTGTTATAATAGAGATTTCTTCCATTGAACTCACTCCAGTTTATCCGTACCTTTCCAGTACTTGATTTCTAAAACTGGATGCAGATTTCTAAATGTGGTCTCACAGGTGCCAGGTACAGAATCTAGGACACTTCTGTAAAGACTGACACCGAAAAAGCATAGAGTACTTCAGCCATGTCTTCAGTCACTGTGGCTTAAATCACTCATCCAATTCAGAAACTAGCTTAAAAATTTACTCACTTATCCTTTTAACACCAACATAATAGCAGAGGCTCTTTTTCTCTTAACATCCTCTGCATACTTTAAATTACTGCACATTATATAAGGCAATAAACAGGCCAGTAATATTAAATATTGCAGGATTTGATTCTAAGTATTTCAAGACTAGTTTAACAAAAGATTAATTTAATAAACTGGTTTGCACAAGTACTGAACCACCACCACTGGAGCCAATAAGAATTTTAAGTCATAGAATCATAGAATAGTTAGGAGTTGGAAAGGACCTTAAGATCATCTAGTTCCAACCCCCCTTCCATGGGCAGGGACACCTCACGCTAAACCATTCCACCCAAGGCCTCATCCAGCCTGGCCTTGAACACCGCCAAGGATGGAGCATTCACAGCTTCCTTGGGCAGCCCATTCCAGTGCCTCACCACCCTAACAGTAAAGAATTTCTTCCTTATATCCAATCTAAACATCCCCTGTTTAAGTTTTAGCCCTCTACCCTTTGTCCTATCACTACAGTCCCTAATGAAGAGTCCCTCCCCAGAATCCTCGTAGGCCCCCTTGGAATCAATACAGCTTGTTGGCAGTGGCTAAAGTAGCTATTTCTTTTAAATGAACTCTTCAGAATTGCACACTGAAATTCAGTACTTAGGTATTATCAATGGGTATCTCTGCTTACTCTGTCTTCACAAAAGCCTTACAGCAATTGTTAGCTTTGTTATTTTGTTATTTATCAGAACTGTAAATATTTTCTGATAACTCTTTCTACAGTTTCTGAGAATGCTTAAGGACATATGTGCATTTTGTTTTTCCAGTACACAAACAGCTATTAATTTTATTTTATTAGTGGTGCTTTGACTATACTGTATCAAAAGACAACCACTTTCTTCAGAGCCATGGCCACAGGTCACCGTTAATACTTGATAGTTTAATTCCTATTCAGATGATAATTTCCTAATTATTAGCAGCCTTTGAGGTATATAAAACTTGAAACAGTGTGTGCTTTATTCCATAAAGAAAACACAAAGAAGGCAGATTTTCCAAAGCATCCAGGCAGGGTAGGAGAAGTACCAGGCCATCATGTCTACCAGGACACACAACCTCCCCTAAGTCTTCTAAGGCGGTACGGTCTGTAAGATGCAGATATTGTATTTGTACCACATGCCATGAATATGGTACATAAACACTGACCTTTCAGGAGAACATACTGCTGGTAATCTCCATGTTGATATGTCAGAGGTATTAGAGATCACTTCTTTGTGTGGGGTGCACAAAGCTGGAAGATACTAGAAGTTGAATTATCTTACAGTGTAGAAGTGAACTGCAGTGTCACTGAGCCATGGACAGGGCAGGTCTGAGAACAAGGTCTAAGGGAAAAAACTGTCTCAGTCTCATTCAGTTATAGCATTAAAAAATAGTGCAGGATAGAAGGATTTTTCAATCCAGAAGTATTTGTTTCAGACAGGAGGCACAATGTTGTCCACATGAGTTCATTTACCAGCAAGAATTTGTTCTTGTTCGTGTTCAGACACCAGCATAGTAATGAAGCTATCTCTGGTAAACAAGTTTTTTAATATTCTCTTTTTCCTACAGTCCAAAACATTTATTAAATGCTCCTTAGATAAGGTGGCTCTGTTAAAATCTGAAAACAACTGCTACTAAATGTAATGCTTTCCAGCCTTCTGAGTAAGCAACTCTGAAGTGTCTACCTGTATTATAAAGAGGGAGAACAAAATTATTCCTGAAGTTAATTAAAAAAAGAAAACCTTCCTCTATTTGCATTCATAAAAAGCTAACCTGACATCCCAAAAGCAGCCATTATATGTCAGCATGTCATGTGCCTTGGGAATATCTGATCCAATTCACAGCTCATAAATGTCTAATTAAAAAAATATATATACAACAATTTTAATTGGTTCATTGCATCATTTGTTTTTATTATGGTTTTATACTCTTGCACAACAGTCAAAGCTAAAACTCTCTCAATTTGTAGTGGAAAAATACCTATGAAGAAGAAGGGTCTCCAACAATAAAAAGGTAAATAAGATTTCAATAATCGCTACATGTACAGTGATAGGTAAATGGCTAAATGTTAGAATATAAATCTGGGCTTTAATATACCATGAAGTAGATTGAATCTGTAGCATGTTTTAGCAGTGCCAGAAAAATCAGTATAGAATTAAAAAGAGACTGGAGCTGCTTTAGGTTTAGTGCAAAATTTAAGCTGAAGAGTGCAGCAGATGCATCTGCAAGAGTACATTGATTCTGGTTTAAAAAAAGAGGTAGAAATCAGCAAATTATGCTTTTGGCTGGTTTTGTCACTGTGGAGTTTTACAATGCTGTAGGAAAAAAGTTAAAGAAAGGATATCTTATGGCTAACTCAGTATCTAATATTTGATAAAGAAAATTCAATTCATAATTATTTATGAATGAACATCAAGGAGTTTATTATCTTGATTACTCACTAATCATTTCCTGTAAATGCAGTGACCTATATAATCAATAAAGTAGTAAGTTCCAGATTTAAATCACTGTACCTTGTATTCTTGAGTAAACCTTTGGGTAATTTACAAAGACTGTTGAATTTTATAGTAAGTGTTTTTCAAACCAAGCTGGATTCTAAACAATAATGACTTTTTAATGTGGATCTGTGATTACATTGTCATAGTGAAATATGACAGTCTTTGACTGCATTTGAAATGAGGCAGAGGGTGAATTACTCCGAAGGCATAGATTACCATAGCCTCAGGTAAAGCAATCTTCATAAATTAAACTCCAATCTAAAGTGACCTGTCACTACAAACCTGTTGCTGCTCCCAGTAACTTAAATTTCAGTGTACAATTTGTAAACAAGTTTTTTTTCTTGTTACCACAATGGAGTAGAGTTACCTACTAAAGTGCTTTAAAATGAAGGTAAGGGAGGAGAATTATACATAAGCATTTTATATGTTTTCCATAATTTCAAAAGCTGCTGGTTTAGGAAATGCAACTTGTTTTCTGCTAAAATATTTGTGCTTTTAAGATATCTAAAGCTGTCAAGTGAAGGACCCTTTGGCATAAACAGCAACTACAACACTTTCCTAACTCATTTTTGACACACTGAGCATATTTGAGTCATATGCTCAGCAATAACTTCTACATTTTGATGATATTCAGAAATGTCTTGTACATTTAGCTGCTTAAGCCAACACTTCCCAAGGGCTTTGCTGGGGAAAATTAATTTATAAATGTTTTTTTCAGAGATACCAGAGCAGCTGTCTTCTGAAAATCATATGGCTTGTGTGGTAACCAAAAGCTAAGCGTTTTATTCAGGGATGACTTTGGACATCCACAGCAGAGACAGCAGAGAGTCCATGAACTACTGCAGGGACCTTGCAGTCCTGACCCTTGGTAATTTTCAGCCAAGATTAGGAAGGAAAACTGACATCAACTTTAAATTATTCAGTAAATACTCTGTGAGCTGTTCAGCAGCATAGATGAGCCACATGATTACATTCTCGTGGCTAGGAGATAGCAGCTAAATTTGCACCATGGCTGCTGGTACTCAGTGGGCAGCTGGAAGCAAATGTCAGACACTGCCATGTTTCCCTAACTGGTTAAAGTATAAATGGTTAAGGTAAGTGAGAATGGGATGAGTGACGGTTGAACAGCATTTCTGCTATTCTGCCTTGAACATTCACCAAGGAGCATAAGGGACTTGAAATCACTATAGTCTGAAGCTCTGGGTGAATATTCTCACAGGGTTGTTGACTCTGCCTTGTCAGCACAGCTAAAATCATACAGGGAAAACTTACTCTTTCTTCATGAAGATTATTGTTCCCAAATTCCTATGAGGAATTCAGTTCTTCACAGCATAGGCACTTGAACAGCTGATTCAGAATTTAGCAACATGGTGATGGTCAGAAACAGAGGAACCAGGGACAGGGAATATTGAAGACTCAAGAACCTCTTGAAATTCCAGAAAAGTAAAGTAGAACAGGTATCACCCCAGCTATTCAGGTCCAACTTTTCCCTAGTGAATGTTTATGGCTTCAGTCCTGGTGCTCACTCACATCTCCCCCTGAGCTTTCATCCTACATATCTGCTGGGCCAACAATTGCTCTGCCAGTACTTCTGCTACCAATTGAGGCTTATACAAAACTGAAAGGTTACCATATGCCCTATAAAGACCTGTGCTAACTCATTGAAGTCAAATGATCTGATTTTCAAGAAGCAAGAATGAAGTATGCCTTCTTCTTAAAAAGGCATTGAAACATTCTTTTTTGCTGCATTTCCAGCTATCCTATAGGCAGCAAAGAAGAACGTTTGAAAGGTAGGAATGGAAAGTGAAACATAATTCTGTTGATTCAAGAACTACAATGAAACATTTTATGCAAGTATTTTCAACTTATTTTTAGGCTTACTTTTAAAACCCCAAAATTATAATCCTATGATGGTTGGGAAAGCCCGATATTTCTTGCAGCTACCTAATTGAACAGTGGTTAATGGCTATCAATTGCAAATTCAATTTATGTTAAGCAAGACCTTCATATTAATACAGCATAGATTTTTTTTTTTATTTTTCATTGTTTTGCTTTTGAGTTTAATAAAAATCTCAGTCAGCTTCACATACATAATGAACATGATCCTTTCACAGTGAGGAGCCTGGGTTTGAGTCACAAACTCAGTTCTTGGCTCCATGTGATGACAAGTTTATATACAGGAAGTTAATGACACAGAGAAAGGTTTCTCTGTTCTCTCTCTTGAGGGTGTTAAGCCTTCCTTATTAAGAATGATAGGTCTGGGTCATGAAGAGGCTTCTAATGAACTGAGTGGAGCAGGTTGAAGAGGACTGAATTTATAACACACAACTTCATTTAATATTAGGTCTTCAGATGGCTTCCTTTAGGAGGAATATCTCCTTCCTTAACCTAATTAGCCATTAATATCATGTGCACTTCTTGTTATCTTCTTCTACCATATTTTATTCATTCTCCCATCATAATCATTGAACCGTGTCTTAAGATATATATAAGGCATCTTGTGTCTGCCAGGCAGTTTTCATCTCATGCCCGGTTACTTTGGAACCTGTGACCAACTTTAACCAAAGTAAATATCAAAAAAGATATCCCATTTTTGAAAGAGTTATGAGAACATTCAGCTCTATGTGTCTTTCCACACAAAGAAAGATCCTTCAGATGGCAGAGAATCTACCTTAAGGTGACTGAAAACAAAAACTGGTTTTGTTCGCATAAAAGTGAGCCTAAAAAAGAAAGCTGCCCAAGATAGCTTATTAGTACTGTATTGCAGTTTGAGGAAACTCAGCTGAAACAATTATGAAAAACTTCCAGTTCCCACAATTATGTCTGGCTTTGTAGGGAAGTATAAAGACTTCCAGATGCCTCCAGGATTTTTTGCATTTTATATTTTGGTTAGGTGTAAGTGCAAGTGTGAAAATCCTGATCTTGCTGAGCAGTTCTTACACATAGTTCATGCCTAAAACCTGTCAGATTTCCAGATAATGGGGTTCTTCACAGATTTTTTCCCCACTTGACAGAATGGGGGAATTTTGTTTGAGAGACTAAATATAGCATCTGGCAGAAGCATGTTTCACCCTGCAAAAAGCAGATTTAGCTCCTAAACTTACCATCTCTTCCTCAGATGGCTGAAAGCACTAGGTCAGAGCATGGCACTCTCATTTCTCACTTTCTTTTATCTGCTTTCGAGCAACATTGCTTACACAATGTTAATTTGCTCCTTTTATGATGGTGCCCTTAACTGAATGACTTCGTACTATTATTTCCTGCCTCACTCAGTACACAAGAAAAGATGTGGTCACAGAAAGAAAAGAAATTAATTATTTTCTCCCACTTATCACTAGTGTTTGGCTCTAGCCATAGTCACTGACCACTGTTTGTGTTGTGTCTGCCCACAGAATTGCTAGTTTTCTTCTAGACTTTCCTGGATTTTTTTAAATGAAAACACCAAAGCAAATAAGCTCTGATCTCACATCCTGTCAGACGTATAATGTAACTTGACTGATAAAACGGACATGCTTTGGCAGATAGAAATGGAGTTTTGTACTTCAGAGCTTGTTAACAGCAGAACTTTGTGTTACCTCACCTTCACCGGCATAGTCAAGAACCAGCTGTGGAGAAAGCACAGGGAAAGATAAGTATCAAAGCAGAGGACAACATGATAACTAGGTGGGAGAATGAACAATAAGTCTATGAACTGGCCTATTATTAATACAGCTCCTCCATTGGCTTGCTCTGAAATCAGTTTTCCAAATCTTTTATCTTATTACTGTTGCACAGCAGTCTGATACAATTTGGTTTCATAGAATCATAGAATAGTTCGGGTTGGAAAGGACCTTAACATCATCTACTTCCAACCCCCCTGCCATGGGCAGGGACACCTCACACTAAACCATGTCACCCAAGAATCCATCCAACCTGGCCTTGGACATTGCCAGGGATGGATATTTCAAGCACCAGGTAAGTCACTTGATAAGAAAAGAGGTAGCTTATAGAGAAATAACTCCTCAGTGTAACAGTATGATTTCCATCAGCAGGAGCATGTTGAAAGAAATCTCACAGAAAATCATCATCTGAGCACCATCATCTGAACAGCTGCACCTCTGTTCCTCAAAAACATAGGGAGCATTTTGAAGCATGAACAATCTCAAAGGACTAACCAGCTGTGAGATGTACGGAAGACATCGCAGAAGGTAGGACAAAACTCTGGAACTGCAATCCACTGTGGGTGTCTCACACATAGGGTTGAGACTTGAAGGGAGGTGTCTTCATGATGAGGGAAACTGAGTCAAGGGGTTGAAAAGAATTCCCCTGCCAAAATTGCTGGGGACTTAATGCCCTTGGTTGCAAACAGATATTTTAGAGGGGATAAAAATATAAACATTGCCTTTCTCATTCCCGAGTGCATCCTCATTTCTTGACTATATTTGGGAATACATACTGAAATCAGCATCTACACATTTTGTAAGAAGCAGGTAAAAGAGCTTCCACTTAAGGGAGAAACCACACCACTACCAAGGCGGCTGATACATTCTGACTGCAGGTACTTGCTTATTTGCTCTGCTGCCAAGAATATAAATTGGATACTAGACTTGCTACTGATCCAAAGGAAGATTTTGTTGTTGTTGTAAAAAATGTGAATGCATTATGCTATGTCATGTAACACTATAAAGCAAAATAAAAGGTACAGGAGAGAAAGTAGCAGAATGACTGCAGCATCAGTGATGCAGATTTTCCAGCCTATAATGGCACATTTTGGCACATGGACAAAAACCATGACATATCTATGGGTGTCTGAGTCTGGAGATGATTCAGCTCCTCTCTGGAGATGATTTAGCTCCTCTCTGCTGTGCCTTGACAGGATTGTCTGCAATGACTAACACAGCTCTGTCAATGTGGCTGATATCACTGTGCAACATCTTGATTGAGAAATAAGCATACCTGGAGCTGCGTGGGGTGCTTAAGGAAGAATATGGAGGATGGGTTTCAATGTCTTCCCAACTCCTTATCCGGATTGAGCTGGTGCACAGGTCATTGAGCTGTAAGGTGCTGAGTGGTCTCTTCAAGCCTCTTACTCTCCCCATCTCTCTTCTCTGCTTCTCAAGGGCAGATGTTCTCCTTCCCTGAGTTCAAAGTGGGCCCATGACTACTGGGAGAGAGACCTCACACGCATGTGATGCAGATGATACACCCACAAAACTGTGAAAAGACGTTTGTGTGGGAATGGGCTTTTGGAGGTTGGACTTCTGCTCTCCCTGCCAGCTGGCACGTCTTCTCCCAAGGGTGGGCAGTGTCTCTCTAATAAGACTTCAGTGTGCTCTGCACTAACACACTTCTTGTTCTGAGATGGAAGATATGAAAAGCCAAGTTTCTTCACACTTGTAAGGCTCTTCCTGGCCAGTCATGACATCTTACAGTTTTGGTTGTATTGCTCTGACATTTGACATGCTCAGCTGTGGCTGCTCATGTCAAATTTAGCAAAACGACCTATGATGTTTAAAAGCTTTGATTTTCATGTATCTGTTTTCAGCTTAAAGTTGTAGCTTTGTGCTAGAGATCTAGCTTCTCTTTCCTTGGAAACAGCAGAGAAACAGTGATTTCCATGGCATCTTGGTATCTGTGACAGTCACCAAATGGGAAGGTTTCTCAGGTGAATGCTCACTTGCATGTAGTAATTTAATCGTTGGCCTGTGTGCTCTTGTAGTCTCCATGGTCATAGCAGCCTGGAGCACCGTCTTTCTGTCTACACACTTAGCAATATGTGCTGGGCAAAGGTTCTTACTCTGTTACCCAGATGGAAAAGGAGTCAGTTTCAGGACTGAGTGGTCCCAGGATAACCCCTTAGTTTATTCTACCTTTTCTTCAGACTTCCCACATGGTGGATATTTTGTGGTTTTGGAGTCTTTGTATCAACGTATAGTTACAGAAGAAAATGACTCCTGTGACATGGCAGAAATACAGTGATGTGGGTAAAAGACAGTACAGCTCATTCCTGCCTTCTTTCCCTGTGGTGCTCTTAAATTGCTCTTCTCCTTAAAGAGGAGCCTCCTGAGCCTGGAATGCCCCACAGGAATTCTTGGCTTCTCCTGTGAAACATGGTGTTTTTCCTTCTCTCCCACATAAAACCAGCTCCCTTTTTCCGTAACCATACCACAGTTGGCCCCCACCCTGAAACTCTTTTTTTTTTTTAACTCTGAATGCATAAACTTTTCCATCCATTTTTTTCAGAGAAATGCAATCATGAAGACATCTGGCTATGTTTGCAATATGTGCATAGACAAACTTTAAGACAACAGTGTAATACAGTGTAATAAGTTACTTACTGAACAAAAAATAAGCTTAAACACTTGCCAGCTTACATCTAGCATAAGTGTCAATCAGTGTGCTTCAGTGGATCTGCTCCAATGTACCTCCACTGTGGATGTGAGCCAAAATCTGAACAGCAACAAACAGCCCATTATCAATCCATTAGTCCTCATTGGCTGCACTATACACATAAAATCTTGTTTTACACACATACTCCTGCCATTCCCCAGCAGAGATAATGAGATTACATGTGCCATATCACTCAGCCCAGAAACTTGTCACATTCTAATGAGTTCCTTCTCTCTGCCCACAGAGGCAAATAAAATGCCTGCTTTGTCTTGTCCTGCATAAGAGGTAGCAAGCAGACAGAAGCTCACTTGTGAAAATGCCAGCACCACTGGTGCACCAGCTAACAGATGTGTGATGATTCATTGCAAGTTTTGTCTATCAGTGTGCATCACACAGGAGACAGAATACCACAGAATATGGCTCCCACTGTGGTGTTACAAAGAAACTGGAAGTGGAGCATCCCCATCTCTCCCTCCCACCCCAAGAAAGTTGTTTTCAGAATAAAAAATATCTTTGCTTGTTTCTTTTCTTGCAAGTTTTGTCTATCAGTGTGCATCACACAGGAGACAGAATACCACAGAATATGGCTCCCACTGTGGTGTTACA
>JAUELP010063446.1:0-12601 GCA_032357275.1 Micropsitta pusio
GAAGCCAGTGTTCTGGGGAAAGCCTCAAAAATTGTTCCTGAAAGTTTCGCAGAGAACAGGTGATTAAATTCTCTATTCCAGCTGAAAGGATGTACTGTGTCTGGAAATTCATTTAATAGAGGCATATAAAGAGCAAGGGAGGTGCCTGTAGATTGTGCATAATAATGCTACAAGTATATAAAATCGGTGATTGTGGTAATGCTTAAAACCTGGCTATCTCAATTCTCACTTTTAAAATAAAAGGTCATGTAGTGTTCCCTCATGAATGGAAATGTGAGTTAGAAGTTTTGCTGCTGAAGAGTGCTTGCACATTAAAAAAGAGGTGCATCAGTCATTTAAGGGTATGTGCAAAAGGCATTGATTTCTGTTCAGTGGGTTAGCAAAGTAAAAGGAGAACCACTCTGCAGTGGCATTAAGACAAGACCTAAATCCCGACAAGTAGCATGTGTTTTCCTTGTTCATGAACAAACTCTGACATTCATCCGAAAGCAAGTGCAGTCTGTTATATTAAAATTCTTTGGGGAAGAAAAATCCAAAATAGGCAATTTTCTGGTGCAGAACAAGTGCAAAAAGAAGTGTGCCAGCTGCGTGAGAGAGCAATACACATGCTTGCAGTTTCTGCTGTCCCCAGTGATGAGTACCCATCCTGATTTCTTGTAAATTCATATGCCTCCTGCAGGCAGCAACTGCTTGCTACTGGCACTCAGCTCACCCACATCTTCTAGAAATTAGTGCTCCCATCAGTCAGCTGGAGGCTGCCTGGGACCTCCTCCTTATTCTGGCACAATTGCACTGGGACTTTTCTTCTCCAATTTTATAAAAATAAGTTTAGACCTTCTTCTGTGCAATACTGGCACAAAGTAAAATGCTTTCTCACAAAGAGAGTTGGCTTGTGTCATGTTCCTCAGACCAGCGCTGCAGTCCTGTTTTCCCCTTTAACTGGGGCTCTCACCTTCCTAGGCTAATGTGCAAAACAAACCAACAACAACAAAAAATTCCAGTCCCTACTGTCCTGTAAATCCACGTCTGTCTGTCCATATAAGGCTGCAAGGGAGAAAAGACACCTCGCTGGCTCTAGGTCTTCAGTTTTCAAAGTTGAATACTGGCAAATTCATCTGCTGTTTTTCTGTAATACTGGATGGTAGCAAAGGAAAAGCCTCAGCCAGTTCTCCCTGTGGCCTTGCCTCCCTCACAATGTAACTTTGCTGAGCCTATTGCTCCAGCACCCCCGTTTGGCAGTTCTCGGGAGTGTTAGACTGCAATGGCTCCTCATTTTCAAATCCATGTTGACTGAAGCTTTTTTCCGCAGGATAAAATCAAAGTTCACATGGCTGTTCATGGTCTAAAACACATTGGCATTGTCTGGGATCACCAGCCCTGCAAAAGAGGAACCAGAGCAAGTGTTGATTTGTAGTATTGCACATAGAAGGAAAGCTGCAAGAGAACAGGGACCTGGTGAAAAGATTGAGTGTACACAGCCAGGTAATGCTGGCCCCCTTTTCTTGTTCTGCTGTGCCTCTTCAGCCAAAGCTGCATCAGGTGGCACCCACAGCAGCTGCCCCACAAAGAAGGGGAGCAGGGTTGCAGAGGACAGGAGACAGAGGACACATCCAGGCCATGGCCAGCCTGGCGGAGGACCTGGCAGCCGCTCCAAGAGGACACTGCTCAGAGCTCTGTTTGCATGTCCTGATAACACTGTTAGGATCCGGGCCTGCCCTGATCCCTGGGGAGTTTGCACCCTGCCACCTGACCTTGGTGGCTGGATGTGCTCAGGCACAGAGAGCAGCTGCCATTCAGTCAAGAGCTCTGCAGTCACAGTGCACATACAAACGTCTACCTGGCAACCCACAAATGTACCCTGCCTGTATGAAGCAATATGCTGGCTGTCATACTAAATCATCCCTGTGTATCCCTGGCAGTTATTCTCACTGTAAACTGTGACAGGTCCATGGCATTTCTAACACTGCATCACATTTTACTCTTTCCTTCAAAATCCAGCAGAACCTTTCAAGCAGTAGCAGAGTTCTGATTCCCTACCTTTATCCTCAGAGATGACCTGTACAAGCTCATAGTCCTCAGCTGCATCACATTCCAGCTTATGCTTTAACAGAGCTCTCTGGAGAACAGCAGGAGTTTTGTCTTGGTTAGTTAGCCGAAAAGACAGAGTTGCAATGAGAACTTTTGCTTGTTTGTGCTATATAATGATTTGGCAATTAGCAAAGGCCTGCCTTTCTGCAAACTGCTTGGTCTTAGGAAACATTTCAGAGGACTGAAAAAATGATGGGTCAGTAACAAAGTACTAGGTACTGACATTTGGTGGTGGTGGGTTTTTAGTTCAAGGTGACAGATACTCTATTAGAAGAAGCAGTAGTTAATCACAAAGCAAACACTTCGAGAGATGAGATACTGCTCTCACCTAGCCATAAAAAGTCCACTTAAATAGCTGTGTCATCTGTGGTTTGCAGACATCAATTAATCTGTAGTCTCCTGTCCTAAATACTTTCTTTGACATCCTGTAAAGATTTTTGGCCTGTTAACTGGGTTTATTGTCTGCTATAGAAGCACTGTGCATCCTGATCAGACATTGGGCTCCCTTCAGAGGCTTACGCAGTCAGAAGGAAGATTGGTCTTGCCAGTAACCATATCTGTCAGGCTTGCAGGGACAATCTGCAATTTGGAGACATCAGACCATTAAAATCATAAGGTAGCTAAAAAGTGCTAAGAATGACCCCTCTGTGTTTGTTACATTCCTCCCACAGGCCCCAAGTGACCAAAAGCATTTGTTCAGCAGCTGAGTCTCCATCAGGATTAACTTCAGAGATCGTGTATAGCACAGGCGAGACATGTTGCCAGTGGTTCCACACAGACCTGCATGCAACCGGCCCACCACTGCTAGAACCTCTCTGTGGAACCAGCATCAAGGGAAGCACCTTTCCACAATGGAAACACTGGTTGCTGCTGGTCTGGCAACCTTTGCCACAGAGAGAAGATGAGTAATTAAAGTGCTTCTCAGCTTCCCTGTGTACAGCTCCCTATTTCCAGAAACCATCTCCCAGAGAAAGCTGGGGAGCAGCTTGGCACGTGGTGTCTTGTGTCAAAACTCGCACACAAATTCAGGGCTAAAGCATCTAGCACTTGGAGAAAGGCAGGAGCCTCAAAGCCTGTCCTTGATCTGAATGCTTCAGTTTGAACTTGTTGATAAAGCACAAGCTTCGATTACAAGACTGTAACTTCCACAAAGATGCTATTTCCAAACCTCTCATACTATGCTCCACATATTCTGAATTGTAATGTTTGTAATTTTCCCTTGCAAAGGAGGTTTGATTAGTCAGCTCAGTGAACAGGTGCTTAAAAAACTAAAAGCACCATCTGTTTAAGCCCTGGATGAGGATGTCATCTACACTAACAGCATTTTGCTGTTCCACACCACTCACCAGAATACTCTTGTACATATTGCCACTGTTGTCTTCTGTGCTGATTAGGATGATGCACATATCTTTGTTCTGCTGGTTGTAAACAGGAGACAGTTCTTTTGAGGTAATGGGTGTCACAGAGTTAGAGCACTTGTCACTGGAGAACAGCACGGCAGGAGCTGAGATTACAGATGCCACCCCCAAAGGAGCTGCATCCATAGAATAGCTGATGGAACTGGAGGTGGAGGATTCAGAGAGCTACACAAAGAAAGAAGAACACTGTCACAAGCCAGACATCTTTTCTGTCTACATGAGTAACTCTGGAGGAAGAACTTGAGAAAGCAGAAAGCATATAGGAAACCTCAGTCATGTGCACTCTGCCCAGCAGACTGGCAGTGGCATTCCTTGCCTCAGAAAAAGTGAAATTCATTTGATTCTTTCCACCATTTTAATGAAAACTGATTTCCAATTCCGTGCGCTGGACACTGCGCGCTGCTTGCTCTTGCCTCTCAGAGGTGCCTCATGCACCTCTGGAGCAGGCCAGGAGGTGACAGCAGATAAACAGAATCGGGTTGTAGGCAACCCCGGGTGGGAAAGAACAGAGGGAGTCACGGGCATCACTGCTCCTGCACCAGGTTGGAGCCTTTACAGCAGTGAAGATGCACGTGCACCTCCCTGCCATTTTGCCTTGAATATTCTCTCCTTAGTGAAATTTGCCCCCTTCCTTCCTCCCTCCCCCCCCCCACTCAGGGTTTTGCCATTCTCTTTCTTGGCCTTGTTCAAGAACTGCTGAGAGGATCTTCCATTTCCCAACTTGCGTATCAAAACCACCATTAACAACTGTTCCAGCTAAACAGTTTAAAAAAATTATGGATGCCAGTGCCTGGGATTTTTGCTTAATTTGATTTAAGAACATTTAGTACAATGTAATTTAAAATATCCATCAACTAAACCCAAAATAACTCTCTTCAAAAAAACATCCCTGAAAAAGGGCTTCAACAATACAGTTAACAGAACTTAGTTCAAAGGGGCAGTGTGTGTAAGAAAGATGTCTCTGTGGCTCCCCCATCAGATCCCTTCTGCCATTTTCTTGCCTGGATAGTTTCTCTTTGGATGGTCACGGCGCACACCCAACCTACCTGCTCTTAGCACAAACACAGCTTCAGCCTTACACTCATTTTGCCATTGCATGTCCCAGCTGCCAGGGTGAAGGGCTTTGCCTTCTCTGCAAAATGGGATGGATTCCAGGTGTCCTGGTTCAGTGACTTTGTGTAAGACATTGGCTGCATGTGCTAAGAGTGAGCTGGTGTGCAGGAGGAGGCACAGCAGACCCATACTGTGTACTGACTTTCCAAGTGAAATTAACCTGAGCCAAGGCGAGGTGTTCATCTTGGCAGGGGCAGCTCACAGGAGGTCAAACCCACAGGGTTAGTCAACCCTGACCATACCTGCCTGTCACTTGGGCAACTGCAGCTGCTCTGTCTTCCCCAGGATTAGGCCATTACCAATGCACACATGCTTCCACACCTAGAAGACACCTTTCCCGGAGTGGAGGCACAGCCTTACTGCAGCTGAGCTTTGTGAGCACACAGCTGCTGCCAAAGCCATACTTCCTTTTCCAGTTACAGCTGGTTGAGGATGGACACAAAAGCGGGCTGCTGACAGCAGAGTAAGTCCTCAAACCTGAGATATTCAAGGAGACTATGACTGGCCACTGATCTTACCACTCTTCAGCTGATCCCATCTCCTGTTTCATTTGGTTTTGTTTGTGGGGACTTACAAATCCTCTTGTCCATTTTACTGCTAATGTGCCATAAGCGAGTGTGACGCTTAGGCTCCTCACTCCAGGCTCAAAGGTAGAATTGTCACTAACTTGCCCCATCCCTCTCAAAATGGAGAGTTAGAGACTGAAAGAAAAATTCATCTTGTGCTTCTCTACGGTCTCACCTAAGCGAAGAATACTGCCAAGCACAAGAAGATGAGGTTTCAGGGAAGGAGAACTTCAGTCTGCCTCGTATCTCAGCAACATAGAAAGAACTGTGCAAAAATCCTGACTGCACTGCTTCCATTTTTACACATCTATTTCTAGAGTCTCTCCATTCCACTGAAAGCAATGCTCTAGCCAAAACCAACAGGCTTGGGAAAGCATCTAGGGCCTGCCTGTTTGTCAGCAGTCTCTTACATGCTATTTATATATGTTTATATACATTTATATATTTATAATTTTATATATATATATATATATAAATGTTGCTGGCAACAGGCCCAGACTGTACCTTTTTCTGAGACTCATGAGGAGTGTCAAGAGTGTCAGGAGTGTCTATGGGACCGATGCAGATGTCTTCAGCTTCAGAGTGGTTAAACTCACACGATGAAACACTGGCTGAGTCCGTGCTTTCACCAGAGCTCCCACCTGGGGTAGATTTGGGCTGCTCTTTGATGGGTGTGCTATGGGCAATCATCTCAGAGCCTAGAAACAGTCTAGTATAGAAAACAAAGCATAAAAGCCAGTAAGCGAAAGCATGACAGAGTTGGGCTAAGCAAAGCTGTCACTTGGTTCAAAAGTCCTATGTATTGTTTTGCTTTCCTATCTCGACTGTCCCATTGTTTTCATTTCCTCTATGTTGTTTAGACAGTTTGTCAAGAGAGCTTGTTATACACTAACACAATACCTTCTTTACCTAGCACACCCACCAGCTGCAAGGCCAAAATCACAGCTAATGTCCTGGTGTCACAAACAAGGCTCCTCTTTGGACTGTTAGATTTTCAGACTCATTTGCTAGGAAATGATTGATGGTAAATCCGATGTGTTCACAAAACATGGGATGAGGAGCAAGTTCGAGGCATGGCAGCTGGCTCCACCTTACACAGTCCTGCACTGCTGTCACACCATGACAGCAGGCCAGGACTGCGTACACAAGGCAGCTCAAGACCTACTTAGTCACCATGAGTGAGTGAAACAATGCACGAAAGGTAATGTATGGTCATACACCAGGCAAAGGTTTCAAACGGCAAATTCATCCCTGCTGCAATTTTTTCACTCAATAAAGGAGCCACAGCTACCAGTTTCTCTGAGAGTCTGAATGGAGATGTAGACAAGGAGATCACAAGAAAATGTAAATTACAGGCTTGCTCACTCTCTCTGAGACTCATTTCTAAATGCAGCTCAGATAAATTTAAAGGAGTGTCAAAGGAAACAAACTTGTATAATATGTTAAGCAGAGAAGCAAGGTGAATTAAATGTTAGTCAGCATGCAGTTAACGGTTTAAGACAATTTAGAGAGGTGTCACTCGCTGTTACTGGGATGAATTATGCCAGCCTTTTCTACAGTACTGATTTGCATGAAGACACATTCAGAGTGCAGATGAAACAACTCTTTAGACAGAGACTGCACAGTGCAAACAAACTCAGTATGGTAAATGACGACACGGCACTGAAACACAATCAGAAACGACAGAATAAAGACTATGCTCTCCAGCAACATCTCCTGTGCACAGTTTAGGCACAGGCCAAGGGAGACCCAAATGACAGGTCACCAAGAGTTCAGGCACTGTTGTCTTCAAAGGTCACATTGTCCTATCACCAACTCGGACTGACTCATTGAAACACTTTCTAAACAGCTTCCTGGATTTTTTTTTTGTGTATGTATCAGAACTCAAAACTCAAGATTGAAAACATCTATTCTTCTTTCAGACTCTAACCTGCAGTAGTGCTGATATGAACAGCAACTGACTGTTCTGAGGGAACTACGTACAAGAGCCAAGCAGGAAAGGACAGTTAAGAGATGGTAGTGCAGTCAACTTCATCGTTTTTCCCCTCATTTTGATTACGCCACTGATATATGGGAGTCCCTTCATATGTCCTCTCACATCACGTTCAAATTTCTCACCTTGAAGATATTTTTACATCAGTCCTTGATCTCTGCTTTCATTCCCTGCAGCTTTCCCTGAATTCCTGCTAGTCTATTGTTTCCCATGTCTGTTTAGCTGCATGCCCCTGTTCTCCACCCATCTTCTGTTTGAATCTCTGTAGTATAAGACAAAATTGGACCACATCCCCGTGATTTTTTTTTCCTTCTTTAATTTAAAGGTAGTTAGACAGATTGTTTCCCTTATCAAATGCCTTTTTGATAACCTCAATGTTCATACTGCAAGGGATTTTTTGCATGTGTATAGCAAACTAGACTAATAATAGGCCAGACTTCATTCTCCTTTACTTTGTTTGGCTACTGCGTTCAGGGAAGTTATTACACAATAGATATTGAATTTATAAACTAGCACTAAAATTGTTCCTTTTTCTGACAGCTTAGAAAGGCTTGCTTGTTTCTAATCTCTTTTATCATTAATAATCCTCATGATTACTTATAACAATAGACAGGGAGAGCTTCAGAAGTTTGCATTTCTAGCTGATGGTGTCTTCTTGAAGCAATTCAGTGGTCTGGATCCCCAGCTAGCATTTTGAGCTGGTGAAATGAGTACTACTTGTGTCAATATGAGCCTGAATAGATCAAACACCAAACGCCCTTTGCTCCATTATACTCACAGGCTGAACCTCTTCACCATGCTTTTCCGAGATTTTGGTGATGTGGTGCTGGTGTCAGCAGCTGCTTCAACCTCACGTGAAAGGTTGTAACTGCAGAACAGAAGCCACTGGGTTAATTTTTACAGGCAAGACTATTAGTTAGAGATTTCAAAGTAGCAATATTCAAGAAATTTGAGAAACCTTCAGGTAGTCCTACTTCACAGGCTGCAGTCCCACAGAGAAGAACATAGCTGTGTGTACATTTTGCCACAGTGAAGGGGATATTTTGCTTCTTTAGAATAGTTTTAACAACTAGTGCATTTTTTGGATTATGCTCATCATGGATAAGCTGACATAGTTTCTTAGTATGACTCAGTACAATGCAGTATGTATCTGTGCTTACACTCTTAGTGCAGCAGAGGGGTATTCATCTACATAGTGGAGATATTAAAATGCGTAAGTAAATTGTCTCAGATTGACCTAGCAGCGCGTGCAGGAGCACAGAACTCAGCAGGGGTGCAAAACCCACCCCAAACGCCTGGGAAGACATTTATCTGGCAAGCATTCAGTGAGCTCTGCGTGGCTGTGGCTACCCGCTGCCTGCATCCACCAGCTGAAGGCTCAGTAACTGCATCTTGAAATCCCTCAGGATCAACTTCTGAGCATGTGTCTGAGCATACACACAGCCTAGACCCAACAGACTATCATACTTGAAAGTCAGGTCTGATATCCAATTTCAACACTAAACCCTGCTAAGTGTTCAACAGGTTTTCTACAGCTGCTTAGCAGATGTATTTTCACTCTCCCGGAACAGCAGTATATACAAGTTCCTTTAGGAGGATAATTAAAGGCTGACATAACCTATTTGCAGGTGGGTGTGGAGTAAGAAAAGCATGCTTCACCAGCAGGACTTAACCTACCTCTCCTTGTCAGTTAAATGCTGCTGTCTTCTGAACCACTGGATGAATTTTTGGTCTGGTGCCATGCAATAGCTGTTACATGCAGATTGTAGGAGATTTATTTGGGCAATTACTTCAAATTCCTAAGAAAATACATAATCAAAAGTAAATTCTAAGTAGAAAACAAGATAAAGCAAAATTCATTCATATAATAAACACACAGACCAAAAGCGCCAGGACAAATTTAGTTTGACCTGAAGTTCAGTTTCAGCTGAGTGACAGTTTCAAGAACCAGTTTTTCAAACAGTGAAGTCCTTTCCCAAGTACCAACGGAAGTGTAATGGTGGTGCAAACCCACCGAGCAGCAGCACTGCTGGTTGTTCGTCTAGGAACAAGAGTAGCGAAGGTCATAAATCGTTCAGACTAACCTACCCTCTCACCCCTGTGCTGTCCAGACCAGCTCTGAGAGAAGAATCATATTCTGAACTTAAAGTGGTTCTCAGGCACCAAGCAAGGGTAATAATTACGGGTGCTTGGGATGAAAGCAGAATCTGATCCTCCTCAACTTTGCACCATGTGCACTCAGACTGGCACCAGAGGAACATAAAATGCTACCCTTAACATGGGCGACTAGAATGTGCATACACACTTTGCCAAAATAACCCTTAAAACTCCCTTGCGTTAGAGGAGGTTATAGAATCAGGATGTAGGTATGGAGCTGAGTACTCATCATGGCTCAGACGGCAGCTTTGCCACTGGTTTGTATGAAGCTGGACTGATGCCCGTGGAGAAGCGCCTGTATTGCATTATTAGCATCCTGAGCTATTTAGCTGTACATACAAGGCAAGTCCAAGAAGTGGCCTGTAGAACTGGAAGCAGTTAAGGGAAGGAAATGGCTCTGTCACAGCCAAATCCAAGTCTCCTTTCAGACCCCAGAAGGGAAATTTGGCAGGACTTAATTTAGACAAATGCAACCTTAGTACCTTTACTCCTACATAGATAGGACCAATAAGGATCAGGCTGAAAGGAAAGACAGCATTTATTTCTCAGTCCTGTGTACCTAGCTCATTCTCTGCAGCCTTTTACCTACAAATAGCTAACTGCAGCAGAAGGAAGATATTTACAAACCCTATCTTCTGGAATGCAAAGTTCTCATGCCAACAGGTCTTATTCAACACATAGTCTTATGCCACAGATGTAAATCCCATGGAAGTAAGTGGCCTGAGCTCCTCTTCCTCTGTTGCTCACATCTAAAAAGTAGGTTCTCTTCCTGCACCACCCCCTGCCACACACACAGTTTGGCGGAGGCTCACGGCATTGCCAGGATCTATTGTTTCCTCATGAACTTGAATTAAAATTAACAGCTGTTGTATATGCCTGAGCAAAGACAAATGGCCTCACTCTAGAAGAGGGCATCACTAAACTGAAAATCACAGAACGTTCAGCTTACCCTTCGTCTCTTCTCAAAATTTATCAGGCCACCCTGTTAGAAGGAAAGAGAAGGGATCAGAGTAGAAGAGCCCATGCTCAGTTGAATTTCATCACAAACAGGAAGAAGTAGCAAAGCTAATATAAAGCACAGACCTGCCCTGAGTAAGCACCTTCTAAAAATAGCTGGTTTCAGATCTTGTATAAACCACAGCACTCATCTGAGTCTCCAAAGGATATCTGTCCTCATGGCCTAAATGGAAAAGCACAAGAGTGCTCGTAAAAGCTGTGTTGAGATCAGGTCTGAAGCACGCTAGCAGGATTTTGAATGGAAGAAACAAACTTGGCTTTTGGCTGGGCTTTGAGTTTAGCAGTGTTCCTCAGTGAGTTCACCAACTGAACACAAAGCATGGACAGAAGGGAACTGCCAAGAATGACAAGTCTGAGTCAATACCGAAGCACTTCACTGATCAGTCTGAAGAGCTGAGTTTGTCATTCTGTGTATTTTACCAGTTATTCACAGAAATCATTATACCTAAAATGTTTTCAGAAAATAAAACAGAATAGTGGAAAACCTACCGTCTTCACATTTTCTAACCTAGGGAAACCAGACAAAACACAATGCTAACCTTTTCCTGTAAGGTATCTGCACTCAAGCTTCTTGCTGCTAATAAAACTGCATACTCCTTCCCAGTAGAAGATAGGGGAACAGACACACACAGTGGTGGGAAGGCAGGGAGGATTCAAAAAATCACCCCAAATTACCTCAACATAGTCCGGAAGGGCTGTGTCAAGCATGATGAGATCAGTGAGGAAGGTACCAAGGTACGGAACCGTGCCTTGCATTACTCCCTGCAAATGATCAGAGCAACGCTGGATTGACTGACAAGTGGTAATAATTAGAATGCTAGAATGCTCCTGTATAAAAAATTGAAGTAAAAGTAGTCTGCTTAACCAGTGGTCTTACAAATTATGTTTTCTTTCATTATCTGTATTCCTCAGTATCTAATCCAGAATTTATAGAATCATAAAATCATAGAATAGTTAGTGCTGGAAAGGACCTTAAGATCATCTATTTCCAACCCCCCTGCCGTGGGCAGGGACACCTCCCACTAAACCATGCCATCCATGGCTCTGTCCAACCTGGCCTTGAACACCGCCAGGGATGGAGCAGCCACAGCTTCCCTGGGCAACACATTCCAGTGCCTCACCACCCTCACAGTAAAGAACTTCCTCCTTATAGCCAGTCTAAACTTCCCCTGTTTAAGTTTCAAACCATTACCCCTTGTTCTGTCACTACAGCCCCTAACGAAGAGGCCATCCCCAGCACCGTTATAGCCCCCCTTCAGATGCTGGAAGGCTGCTATGAGGTCTCCATGCAGCCTTCTCTTCTCCAGGCTGAACAGCCCCAGCTTTCTCAGCCTGTAAAATATACTAATTAAAATAAGTAAAGTATTGGAGAAAGACTCTCTAAGCTTTAATGCCAAGTGCCAGCATCAAAACAGTGCTTTAAATTGCATAGTGAGAGTATGCATTATCCATGAAAACTAGGTGAGAATTCATCTCTCATCTCCATCTTATTTCTATTTCTGTTTTTCCTTCCAAGAGCAAAAATGAGTCAAGTACAACAAGCTAAACAGTGCCGCATTCTTCATTCTTCTTAAAATACTGAGTTTACAACGAAGAACTTGCTATTGCAATATATAGAAAGTTAATTATCTCCAGAATGCAAGAATCTCTGAATGCCAAACATGCCTTGTGTAAGGGGAAATGTATTTTTGAAGGAAACACATTTTGTTTCTGTGAATACAGGGTTATTCAGGATTCTCTCAGATACTCCTGCAGGACACATTCTCAGCTTTCTCCATGAAAATTGTCTCCCGCTCCTGCCAGTTATCTCTTGGCAGCATTTATGAAACTGTGATGACTTTAAAAGGCTGGCACTATATGTAATACTATGTTTCTCTTTCCCCTACAGGAGAGAGACACAATTTTCATATTTGCATGGAGGCTTTTAAACTTACACATGGAATGGCTGACTTTCTAAAACAGATTACTTAGCCTGCTTTCTGGCAACAGAGCAGCGTAACATATTTAATCTTTTGAATTTTCATGAAAGCAAAGAGTCAACATACCTTGAGCACACTTAAGGAGTCGTAGATGACTGAAACATGATAGCCCCATTTAAGGTTGCTGGTCTTGCAACTTATTTTCAAGAATAAGAAATACATCTCTTCTGTTTTGTTTTTGGGTTTGTTTTTCGTTTTTCCACACTAAAATAACTTAATTTCAGATGCTAAACAAATATAGATGCCATTAACCTCAACTGTGAATGTTAT
>JAUELP010064100.1:0-10633 GCA_032357275.1 Micropsitta pusio
TCTCACAGAAGTCAATAGTTAAGCAAAACCAAAATGGTAGGGTGATACTTTAATTAAATCTCTGACATGAATTTGGAAAAGCAGCTGACTGAATGAATACTGTATTCTGCTTAAATTTTTTTGAAACCTTTGCCTGGAAGTACAGTTTATTCTGTATATAATTAAAATGGCCACAAGAAAGTTTATTGTAACAGAAAATGTGGTGTCATGTCTCCAAACAAACTGAAGTGTTGCATTAACCACAGGATATCTATGCTTGGAGACCGCCCCAAAACCAAATGGTGCAAATACTTCCCTTAGTTTTAATCAGCATTGCAGGAGGCACATAAAAAGCATCTAACTGAGTATTCGCTGTGTACCAGTCAAGTGGGAGCAAGAAGGGGAGTTCACTGTAGTCTGAAATTGGTTAAGGGAAAGAGGAGATTTCCGGCTTTGGAAACATCTGGTTATTCATTAACACACTTTATTGGCTTTTCCCTTGAAATCCATTACTTGGGCAATTTTTGGAGATTCCTTCTCCCTCTTTTCTTTCCTTTCCTTTTATTACTTCCCAAGATGATGTAGGGCTTATTTCCATCCTTCTTTACTGCCTTCTACATTCTGGCAAAAATCTCTTCTTTGATGTGGTCTTTTATTTTTATTATTTTTGATTGTTTGTAATGTCAGTTCATTGCTTATTGGAAAGTAGTGGCTCCAGAAAGCATTGTATTTTAAAAGTATTTTGGGGTAAATTTTCCGGATTTGCAAAATTAGTCTGGTATGACACTTTTTGAAAAGAAAACATCTATGATTTTACTTCCAAATAACTTTTTGCTTTGATGTATAAATCAAACACAGTATTTTTAAAAAATGTTTAAGTCAGAATATTGAGAAAGCTCAAAACATTCCAAAAAAGAAATTGCTCTGATCATTGCAATGACACAAAATTTATAAAAAATGCTAATATTTTTTGTTAGACCAACTTAAACAGCTGAACAAAGCAGTTAACCTGCCCAGTTGGTCTGAAGTAGGTGTAGCAACTCTTGACAGAAAAAAAGCAATTAGATGATCCAAAGACCAAATCCTTGGACATACTTGGATATTTTTTATTTGAAAATTCTCCTTTTTGCTCTGCTTTATGATTCTTTTTTTATGTAAATATTTTCCACAGGGTGGAAAAATTCTCCTCACACCATCCTCCTACACTGTATCCACATGTCCATCCAGAAATTTCAGCTTGTTTCTGACAGGTAAGGTGATGGACGTCACTTCAACCATAGCCAGAATATGGCTATGGTTGAAGTGGTTTTAGGCTTCCACTCAGTCTTCAAGTAACAATGTGCCATGAATCCCTTTAGGTTCAAGCAACTTAGAGTAGGAAAAGATATTTCAGAAGATCTTGCAACTAGACAGAAGGAAAAATCAGTTGGAAGGAGTTAGCTCAAACACATAGGGCTTGATTACAACAGAACCTGGAACAAAACCAGTATCAGCTCCGTTGCTGCAACAGGAAGGATGAAGCTGAGGCCAATGTTTCTGACTTGGTTTCACCACTCTTTTCTCCTTTGTCCTGCAGGCAGGAGTTTCCCCCAACCAGTTCTCTCTTTCTAGTCAGTGCCATTGGGCACAACTGTGGACTAGGACCAAGTCTCTGCTTCTTTCTTATACCAACAGCATCCTTCTGTCCCAGTGATCCCTAAAGGCAAGGAAATGAGAAATCAACCCACCACTGCAGCTCTTGTGGTGACAAGCCATGGCCTGGAAACTGTAAGGAGGAAAAGGGAAAAGGGTTTTTATTCTTCTCCAGTATTATTTAGTATTAAATCCACAAAGAATCTTATGGCTGACTTGAAACAAAAGAGCTATTAAAATACTGGTCATGTCAGGAGTCTTTGTTTTCTGGAAATGTATCCCATGGTTAGCTGATGTTTCAAAAAGTATCTTTACAACTGAGAGTACAAAAAGTTACGTAAAGCATCTCAAATTCTTACTAAAACACAGTGATCACGAGAAGAAAGCCTCACCAAAATATTCCGACTATTAAGACAAAATGGCTAGATTTTGCAACATGAAATCCAAGACTAAACTGCATCCCCTAAAACATTTTGCTTAGTACTGTAGCTGAAAATATTAAATGTGGGGACAGGATATAATCCACCATCCATCTTCACATGCCTTTGTTTGCCGAGACCCAGAGGGTGGCACACATGGTATGTGTGGCACACTGTTCCATGCTCATGATAAGTCACTTCCTCTCATCCTTGTGTGAAACCTAAGACACACTCACAGACTGAAAAATTTGTGTCTACTGCTGTAGCTACAGTGGACATGCGGAGCTGACAGTGTTACAGCCTTTCTAAAGCCTCCTCCGAAAGTGATTTGAAGATAAGAGGAAAAGCCTCATTGAATTCATTGCCCTTTTGACAGGACCTTGGAGTTACAATGCACAAGTTCTTATCTAAAAATCCACTAATGTGTATAGGTCTTTTTCTTTTGTTTCTTTCTGTACATATCTCAATGCAGCCTTAGAGTAATGATTTTATTTAAGGCTTAGCTGAACTGGGCATCTGAGTTTCAAACAGAAAATACGAAGGAGAATGTGGGAGATAGAAAAGGTAAAGCAGAAATGAAGCCTAGCTGAAAGCTTGCTCCTGATGCAGCCAGTGGGAGGTTTATTTTGTACTTGGGACTTCAAGGGAATATAAAAGCCACCCACTCCTGTCAGCCTCCTGCAGTTTTTGAAGGCTTCTTCATTCTTTTCATACATAATAAACCAGGCTTGTCCTTTAGGGAGAAAAGAATTACTTTAAAAATTACCTCATCAGTGAAGAGGACTATGGCTGTCTAATTCGGGGGAGGGAGGAAAGGGAGGGGGAAGCTCAGAAATCCTGACTAGCTATGTGACAGTAAGGAACAGTTAGAAAGAAACTTTTGCCCCCAGCAGTGATCACTTGAGTGAAGATGAGTGAGAAATACCTGTGGCTAAAGTTAAATCCCTGGAATTCAATTTCCTTGCTGGAGAAGGCAAATGAGAAAGTGGACTTAGACTCTACTCATTCCACAGTGTTGATATTTTTCTTCTTTATTTGTTTGTTTTTTTTTTCTTCTTGAATAGGCCTAAAGGTTAGCTCATGACCAGCCTGAAGCTAGAAAGCATTAAGTAATTTCCACCTTTGGGTGGGAACATTTTCACATAGAATGGCTGGTGGTTGTCTCTCTCCCTTTCAGATAAGAGTCTGTGTAAGAATGGCATCCTCCCTGCCAAAGGCATGGTGGTGGAAGCTGGGCTATTGCTAACAAGTCCCATTTTTCTCACTATTGCAAGACAGTGGCAAATCTCCTGCCTCAGTTTGCCAATGAGAACCAGTATGACTGATGTTCTTATTTCCCTTAGCACAGGGTTTGCATGCCGTAGAAAGATGGTATTTTGGGGGCATGCTGCTTGTAACTTGATGTCTATTCCTCTTTAAAATTTGCTATCTGTCTTTTTTTATTATTATTATTTATTTTTCAATGATTTTAAGATTTTTAATGTAGATTATTTGGGGTGTGGGAGTGCTGTCAGCATTAATACAGTGCTTTGTACTCTGTGTCTTCTATCTTATTCAAACGAGATTTTCTTCGTTTTTCTCCCTCCTTAGTGCTTTATCTCTGATTCTCAGTTCTGTTCCCTCATTCTTCTTATCTACAGTTCATTATATCAATTTTTCTGTACATTTTATCAGTATTTTGATTTTCCTGTATTTTATCTACTTCTATTTATCTACTTCTATTTTATTTTGTAATTTTAGCTTTTACCTTCTGTCTTCTGCCCATAGTTTTATCACAGTCTCTTCTATTTTTGTTTTCTTTCAAAGCTCCATTTCACTGATAACTGTACTGAGAGAAGTAAAAAGAGTTGATATCAAACTCAGCCAACTGATCTTTGTGAGAACTTGTTTCCCTGTAATAGTTATGATCATTATGTATCTGTAAACTATTTGCAGTGGAGGCTGGGACAACTCTTCACTTGTTTTAAATTTTTCTAATGAGTTTAAGTGGTCTTTATTAATTTCTGTGTGCACAGATTAGTTTGCTGTGTCATTGCTCTGCTGTTCCCTGTGTTATAAAGTTATAAAGTTAAAATTGCTTGACAAGGAACAGTTGAATATATATGAAATAATACCATTTAATCTCTCTTTTTTTTGGGGGGGGGGGGGGAAGGTGAGGGAAGTAAATGGACTCCTTCCTGATATTACAGAATAGTGTCTTTTAATGATGAGCATCTTTTCCTCAACTTTCTATGTAGGCTTCATATCTCCACCACAGAGTCATTTAAAAGGCTTTGTAATAAATTATGGAGTGTGAACTTGCTGTAAAAGCTTGACTAGCTCTGCTGTTCTGGCTTTCCTCTGTGGGGCATTGGATGGTTTTAGAATATGCAGATTTCTAAAATAGCTGCTACTTGGGAAAAATCTATCTCTAGGAAAGGAAATTGTCATATATCACCTGTTCCAGCACATTTCTTTATTGTTTTTGTTTTAAAGTAGTAAATATATTGGTTCCTTTGAAGTTAAAAAATAAAAGGTTGGTGATTCTTTAAAAATTTATTTTAAGCATTTTATTTCTGACTGCTGACAGTGCAGCTCCCAGGAACATTCTGTTTAAGAAGCACTGGACTGGGTCCTATGCAATATGCTGCAACATGCTCTTATTTAGTTCAAGCCACCCCTTGCTCCCTGTTTTGCTCATTCCTTATTGAGAGTCACCTATGTGACTCTATGTGAGTCACCTATGTGAGCTCTTCTCTTGCACACTCAGTGATCGCTGGTGTTTGGGCTTTTTCTAAACCCCAGCTCCTCCAACTTCCCCAATGACAAAATTGCCACAACCATATCAACTGTTTTCTTCCTTTCTGTGCCTTATTCAAACACCCTCCATGACTGTACTTTCCTCTGAACATTCCCACTCACAATAGAGAAAGAGCTTGGAGCCCGGTGCTGACCTGCATGATATTCTAAAAGAAACTCCTCCACACAGCCCTCCTCCTGAATGTTCGTCTTTCACCACCTGCCAAAAATAGTTTCATCACCAGAATCTTAATTTCATCTTAATTTTGATCTGGAATTTTCACCACCTGAAAACTGATCAGCAAAACAATTCCTTCAATTTTCTGCAAGTTACCTAAAACTCCTATGACAAGCTGCTTTAGGAAGGTCTGACTGTAGATGATAAGGCTGTAAATTTGATGCACAAATGGTCCAATTGTCTTTGTAATTATTGTATTGTGCCGTTAGGTGCACAAGGGTTTAATTTATTTAAGACATTTTTTTTTGTAATTGGAATCTGTCATAGCAGGTTGGCTTGTCTGTTTGCTGGTGTACAAAATGTTTGTGTAACAGGTTTACTGTGGGGTAGGTTGAGCTCAGTGTGAAGAAATTTTTTCCCCATTTTCCAATAAAGATTAAGCCATGTATAATATATGGTATTGTTGGCTGACCTAGTGTTGTCATAAAGATAGTCTGTTGAGAGAAGCATTCTGTGTGAGGTTAGTGATTTGTTTTTAAAATGGCTTTCCTATTAACATTACATAGAGAAATAGTAATTATTTGTAAACTGTTCATTTAAATCTACAATGAAACATTTGTACTTGCTGAGGGTAGGAAATAGCACAGCTTCTACAAAGAGATGATAAGAAAAACCCCGCCACTTAATCATTTGGCTAAACAAAAAAACATATCCATTTTTGTCAGTTCCTGAGATTTAATTAAAACGCAGAGGTTGATTCCAAACCAAACCAACGCCTAATTATCACAAGTGTTAATTACAAGTCTTGCTTTAACTGAATGACTAATAGAACAGAATGGCAAATGCCTTCCCAACAGCAAATATATTTACTGACAAATGAAGCAGGATGCAAATTGAGGGCATCTTCTAGCCTTTGAAATCCTTCTTTACCTCTACTGTGAATAATAAGTGGGAATTGTTTTAGCCCATATTGGGATTTGTTTATCATGAAATTCTTCTTTCTGTTTGAGGCCATGAAAACATAAAATGAAAATAGGGTAAATACCTTAATCTATGAATCCTTTTCTGTCCAGTGGCATATTTTAAATATCTGAGTACAGCATAAAGCAGGAAATCAGCCCGCTGGGTGTATAGTTCCAGACATCTACTGAAATCAAGTTGAAGGTAAAATACAGGTTTCACATGCAAGGATTCCCAGAAGACCAGCATTTATAAAGAGCTTATAACTGGAAGTGTTTTAGGACAGCTATTAATGCCAAAACAGTGCCTGTCATCAGAAACCATGTTCTTTTCACACTCAGGGAAACCCAATAAGTTGCAGCCACAGTATTGACAAAAGTTATAGGTTTTCATGTACGAACAATAGAGGTAAGGGGTTTTGTTTCCATTTTTTCTATTTGCTGTATTGAAAGCTGACCTACTGTTCTGTTTCATTCCATGAATTTGATGTGAAACATGGCATAAAGTTTCAAATCATCCATGAAACTTTACATTAATTTAGGGACAAAGGAATCCAAATATATACTCTTATGATAGCTGAGACATTTATTTGCAAATGTGTGAAGAAGTAAGGATGCTTGGAGACCGAAAAGGATTTTAGTGGGTGATGGTTTCACACTCAGTCCCCAGACTTGAAAATATTAACCATTTACCTAATTTTGTGTTCTTGGAATATTCTATGAAGTTAACAGAACTGTGAACAATCAGAAAATCAATCACAAACAAAGCAGTTTTGTAGGGTTGGAGGTTATTATGCAAAGATCCTTTCTACATTCCTAATTTGATTTGTGCATCTCTGTACCTATTTCTCTTTTCATTCATTTTTTTTTTCCTGTCCCAGAAGATCAGAATATATTGCAAGTTTTAAGTTTTCCAAGTTTAAGTTACATTTAATTTTAAGTTTCTTCATACATATTCACATAGTTATTTTTGTAGCATAGAATAAGGAAGAATTCTTGTATTTCCCCTTAGAAAAAACAAATTCCTAGGTGAAGTTGATTACTTTAAAGATAATAGCCATAGCACAGTGACATTCATATTACTGCCTGAATTGCAGCACCTTGGAGTGTTTTGCAAACATCAGTAAATTCAATCTGGAGTTTCCCATGGAACATAGATTGTTATTCCCATTTTACAGTAAGATGGAGGGATGAATTATCCTAAATCTACACAGCAATTTATCAAATAAATGTCTATAAATGAAATGTGTTAACACCCAGTTACTCCAGATACAGGTTTTTAGAACATCCTGTCCTGTGCTGTAAAATCAGTGCTGTTCTTTGCATCAGTGGACTTGATGGCATAGGTCAAAATGATGGTTTGGCTGGAAGTTAGATCCTGACTGCCCACCAAAATCTGGAGGACATGTTCTGAAGGAGGGCTTGCTTTTGACAATTACTAGCAATGACATCAGATGACCTTCATCTTAACCTTAGGAAAATACAATTCTCCTGGGAAAAACTACCCTGTGATTTGGTCAGGTTTGTGTCTGTGATGGCTTGCTTGCCCTCCTTACTGCTCCTTTGCTACTGTGAGAAGTAAAACATTGATTCCTTTCTGGTGTTACCTCACCAGGGGCCTGGTGCTGTGCATGGCAGATCTATCTAGGAGTCGGTCATTTCAATTTCATGACAACTGTTGCAAAACTGTTGCAAAGAATAACCTGATGATTTTTTTTTTATTTTTTTCTTTTTTATATCCTGTGATATGAAGTTCTATATATTCTACACTAAATGTGCAATTTCAAGTCTTAATCCTAGAGGCACTATTGGGAATTGCAGAGTGCTCTCCTCAATGGGAGTGGGATTGGTACATCAGCCCCCTGGTGTGTTAGAGCATTACATCAGCTACTTATCAGAAGCATTTTTGTACCGTTTATATGTAGATGAGATTAAGTCCCGGTATGATTTTATCTGTCCTCCTCTAAATTAGATTAGTGCAAATCAATCGAATCTTTCTTTTAAAGAGGTAATTTGTGGCAGGTATCTTGCAGGATCTACTGTTGAAACAGGATCAGTTGATACAGCATTCAACAAGGTTGATCAGCTGTACTGACCTGAAGGGTCTGATATGAATATTAAAAAATTCATTGCTTCTGTGGCTGATGAAATTCCTTTTTGAGTAACACACTGCATCTGACAGGAGTAGTCCAAAGCAACACTTATTATTTACTGTTGTGGGGTACTCATTTTGGAAAAAAGCTGAGTTGGAAATCATGTAAGCATCTGTTAGGTAGTTAAGATTAGATAATGTAAATGTTTAGAAAATGCAAATAAAGCTCATGATAATTAGTAATGATGCTTTCCTACTTTTATTAATAAGGTAATGCTTCTGGCAATTACATTTAAATTTCATATGAAGGTTCAAAGCACTGGAAAAATTTCTTGTTTAGAATAGCAGAATTCAGGGTGAACTTGCTTATTGATCTGTACCATGGGCATCTTACAGAACTAGAAACTACATGTCTCTGTTTCTCACCACAGAAATATTGCCTTTTCTTGATATGTCTGACTCTGGGAAGAAGGAGAACCGTATATAATTGTGAATGACTGTGTTAGAGTTTTTGTATAAAAACTGTTGTAATAAAATGAAATAAAAGCCCTCTATGTGTTATTTTTAGGTTATGCAAACATATAAAGCTACATCTCTCCTATGAAGGGGGAATGGACTGAACAACTGTCAATTTATAGCATCCTTGATATGGCATACTTCTTAATTTAAATGTACGTTTGCAAAAGCAAGCCCTTTCTGAAATGTCTAGGACCTACTCAGCATTGACATGTAAGTCTGTGTTGTTGGCATAAACCAGTCCAAAATCCTGGCAGACACACTGAAAGGAAAGAACACTGAATGTTAACAAAGGCTTCATTAATATTGATGTGTAATTCACATGGCAGTGAAAAGCTGCATTATTAGCCACTATTGTTATGGTTCTGGCATTAATATTCAATGAGAATATGTGGAAATTGAAATTCCCTGGCTTCTGGGTACACCAGTGGTCCAATAAATAACAAAAACTATGTTAGAGTTAGTGGGAGCCTTGTGCTATCTACATGGTAATCAAACTCTTTGTTTTAAGAAGGTTTCTGAGCTCATACTGATGTCTCTCGTGGAATGGAGAGCACCCATACATTGTTCTGCCTTCAGGAAGCTCCTGCACCTACAGATGAAGGTAGAACCCTTGCTCTACAACTCCATGCTGAATCAGTGTTGGAGAGAACTGTCAGAGGAGGTAATTTTATACCTGGTTATCTGAAAACAATCCACCCTTTTTTCTCCTTGGAAAGCATTTATATGCTAAATCAAATAGCAGTCCTTGTTTTAACTTTGATTATAAATAAGTAAGTTGATGCTTTGAAGATGTGCAATAGTAGAAGACTGCTCACACTAAACTTTTGTTGAATCAGATATTTGCTTGTCTGAGTTTGCTATCTAAATGTGTGAGCAGGGAATCATTTAACCGTTTGTATATATAAATGATATTGTGATGTATTATTTGCAGGCTATGATCTATTGAAACAACGCATGGAATATAACTTTGTCCATGAAAGTAATTGCTTTGACATCAGTAGGGCTAACTGCAATGCATAAAGGCAAGTATTTGCATGAAGTCCTTGCAGGCTGAAGGCCTCAGTGTGTAAGTTAAAGGCCCCATTTTTCAAAGACTTAACTGAGGCTGTATTCTGACTGTATCAATACAGCGCTTTTCCAATGAATTCTCACCATCTTTCTAAAACAGAATTTCATTTAAAAAACCAAACAAACAGCTCTATGCATCTTGAAAAGCCCATTGTCCAGGAACAAACCATACATTTCTTGACATCATAATTTATTTATTCTAGAATCTGGCATTACACAGCAGTTATCTTACTGTAATCAGCCAAGAATTTAAGCTTACAGCATACAACGAAGAAGGAAGCAGAAATGCCAGAAGTGTAACATCAACACATGAAAATACTACCACTTGCTTCAAGCTATGGTGCCAAAGAGAAGCACAAGGCAAGCATTGACTACAGTATGACAGGTCATCACACCAAGACTTACACCTCTTCCTGCATAAACCTGCTCTGACCTGGCCCTCTTAAAGCCTACCATAAGTGAAAGCAACCACTAATTGTGAGCAACGTATTTTAGAAATTAACACATAATCATATCACAGACAGGTCAGGAGCCCAAACTGATTACACTGAATAATCAAGTATCACATTTACCAGTACAGCCAGCTGCTATTTTTGTGGTGTTGTTTGGGTACTTTTATTTCATAAGAAGAATATCTCTCAGTTTACATATCCAGCAAGAAGCCCATGCAGAAGCACTTCACACAGGGTGTTCTCTCAAGAGTGATGTATTTTCACTAATATATTTCACTAAGTATAGGCTTACAATTACGAGAATTACCATGAGTAAAGTTCTATAAAGTATTTTCTCTGCATGCAACATTTCTCTGCATTGAATGTTTTTAAACAACCTCTTTTTATAAAACATTCAGTTTTATTAGATTCAAAAAAAAAAAACCAAAAACCAACAACAAAACCCAAGCATTCCATTCAGAGCCTTCGACCAACAGATTCATCTGGAAGTCATTTGGAAAATGACAATACGTTCAAACAATGTGCATGTATTAACATATACGCACATTGTAACATTA
>JAUELP010064701.1:1248-12585 GCA_032357275.1 Micropsitta pusio
GGAATACTAAGGTCTTGCATTCATGGTTTTTTTGGAGATACTAATGCTGCAGTTTCACTCATTTTCTTTTCTGTACAGGACTTGTTCTTAACTAGACTGTTACCATTTCTGTTCTTCATTCAGGATTACTCTGATGTAGAAACAAACAGCTGACCAAACAATTCCTGGTAATTTCACAGCGTTTAAACCCTATTATAACCACTTGCAAGCTCTTATTATGTGTCTGGAAGCTTCACCTTTAAATCAGACAGATCTATAAAAGAAATAGTCTTTGCTAAGTGTTAGGACTTACTATTATCTATGGTTTTAGATTTGGCCACAGAGAAAAATATCACCATATGAATTTTGCCTTTTGTATTTTGTTGCATTCATTCTTTTCTCTGCAAAATACTGTGCGTTTGTCTATTCATAAACTTTCCATCTTTGAGGAAATATGTGAATTGGATGAAGATCATTTTGTGTGAATCAGAATTGAAATTAAATCATCGTCAATTTTCTTATGGCTGGCAAACTTTTCCAGATATTTTCTTCTAATACTACTTGTATTAGTATTATAAGATAGGATGAGGGAAGGTATCCAGTTAAGGTTTGTTAAGATTGTTGATTTACCTCTGCTTTATATGGCTAAATCACCCAAGTAATTGGATCAATTCTTACATTTTAATGCATAAATGACAACCAGAAGCAAAAGAACAGCAGAGAGTTAATGACTGAAATTAATTTTCAGCCTTTGATCCAAACTTGTGGATAGTTTTGACTGATTACCATTGATTAGTTTGGCATGTTCTTATGTGGTGGCAGAATACGTAACACAGTGGGTTACCACCACTATATTATTACCACCACTAATAATAACGATAAGGGAAATAACAAGGGAAGAAAATACAACTGCTCACCACATGCTGACCAATACCCAGCCCAACTGAGCAGTGAACTACCCCTTCTGAGTAACTGACCCCAGTTTTACATCCTGGGCATGACATGCTGTGGTATGGAATACTTCTTTGGTCAGTTTGGGTCAGGTGTCCTGTCTCTGCTTCCTCCCGGCTTCCCCTCCTCCCTGGCAGAGCATGAGACTCACAAAGTCCTTGGTCAGTCTAAACATTCTGACCAGTAACTATAAACATCGATGTTATCAGTACTATCCCCAGGCCAAAAGTCAAAAACATAGTGCTGCACCAGCTACTAAGAAGTAGAAAAAATGACTGCTACTGCTGAACCTGGGACACTTGTGTATACCAAGAAAAGCAGCCTTAGACACCAGGACCTTTCATGACTTTGATTCAGTCGGTCTTAACTAAGTAAGTTTATAAACCCCTTTATAAAGGGGAAAGGAACAAGGCATTTCTGCTTTAGGATAAAGCACAACCTGAATCTGTCAAATATAGACTGAATACTTCTATGAAAGCAATTATTTTCTTCCACCTTGGAATATTGTATCTCTCTGGTTTTTTGTAAAGCCCTGTTTGCCTGTATCCACTTGTTATCTTTTGTTAGATGATTAAGTTCTTGGTGGGGAGTTATTCTGGATCTACATGACTCCTAGGCACCTAAGATGCTGGTCTGTCAGGAATTGCTGGGTGCTATGGAGATACAAATAACAAGAATAGACTATCTAAGAGCGAAACAACAGTCACAGACAATGAGAGCAGGAAACTTGGTCACAGATGTGACTCATCATTTGGCATGGAGTTCACCTTACTCATGTCAGTGGTTTGATTGCCTCAATCCACTGTGCTCGTTCTGCCTTGGAGCTGGCCTGGATATAATAATGAATGTCATTTTTTGTGATGATTTTGAAGAGATTGCCTTGCACACTGCCCTTCACTCCTGCAGAGAAAAAAATATAGCAGATCAGGAAGCTGCACAGAGAAATGCTTTGTGGTGAATGTGAAGCTTCATAAGGATGGCTTTCAATTTAGTGAATTAGAATATCAGACTTTTCCATTTCATTATAGATAGCTCTTGTGTCTTTGTTTTCCCTTCTGCAAAATGAAGAAACAGTACAGACACCCCTCACATAGACTGTATGAACTACTGTTCACTATGCATCGTATATAAAATAGCCACTGTTTAAATGGAGAATCTTACTTGAGTTATACAATGGAGGGATGAACTCCTGACCAGTTTGTGCAGTAGATTAGATTTGCTTATGCCCAGCTTTGGGTTCCTCTTAGCAATGGGCTCTATTTTTCTTGCCCCCTTTCCCCCTGCACCTCATATTTTTTCAGACCCTGTCTTTTGTCTTTAGAAAGATGTTTCCTAATTAAGATCCACACATTGTGCTTACTGTCATAACATAAATTGCTTTAACAGCAGAAACTCTTATCTGTGAGGGTGAAGTTCTGGACAAATGCCTAAGCTAAGCGTATTTATTAGCAGAACTGGTTTTTGTATTGCTGTCTTTATGTTTCTCTTACATTTGGGTTCTAGCAGATGGAAAAGGAAAAGGTAATAGCACAAGTAGGGAGAACACACAGAAAAGGGATGGTATCAGGGGATGACTCAAGACTGGGTTAAACAACATCCAAAAAGAAACTGTTTCCTCTTTGTTAATTCTGGAATATTAATGAGTGTTTTAGACTGTCTCAAAGGTCATCTGACTGAGAAAAGTCCTTAAGAAGGGGAACACCCAAGAGAAGTGGAAATAGCCCTAAAAAAGTCCCTCCTGGTGTGGACAACCCGGCAGTATGGGGATATTTAACGATGTGCCTCTTCCCCTGCTTGCAAAGGGGAGGGGAGGCCATCCCATTTGTGCATACAGACAGCCACACACAAACCCACACCTAAACACTACATTGCTATGGCATAAATATGTATGTATGAACGTTTAAAGGCTCGTGTTTACCTGCTGGGACTCCGTTATCCTCCAGAGCTGAGACAAGACAGCCACGAAGACAAAATCCACCTATTGGCCTGTTTTCTTCCTGCAAAGAGAAAGGAAATGAGGTCTATTCGGAAAATACCATCATTAGAATAATTTCCAAGAGCACATCAATTAATTTTATGAAGGTGGAGATATAATACCAGTCTTTCCAGGTACAAAACATCCATGCTATAAGAGAAGTCAATTAGGACATGTAATTAAATGTATTACTATGTTGTTTCAGTCTTAGGTGTTTGACTGATGTATCTGGGAATGGTGGAGATCAATTAAACACATGGGTAGGATAACAATCACATTCCAAACTTATGTATAGTCTTATAAATAACAATTCATATTAAAATATATATTTCTGCTGATTTTCACTGAGAACATAGGGGAAAACATACGGGAAAAATTTGACTGTTTTCACTAGGAGGCTGTTGCCCTTGTCTGATCTTCAGATTCTGCAGCTTGAGTTTACGACATTACAAGGGTGAGTTGCAGTGCCAAAAAAAAAAACCTACAAAGAAACAGGCAACGGAAAATGAACCAGCTCCATAAGCTCTTTTCACTGTTATGGTGTTTGTATTTTCTTTAAAAAGTCACATAAAGCATTTCTATACATGTTCTTTTAGCAATGTGTTAGCCTTTGGGATACCCTATACACCTGGGGTGAATGGATCCATATTGCCTTCTGGGTTGCTCACATTGATTATTATAGCCCTTAAGATAAATTCTACTATTCCCTGAGCAAGTTTAAAACTGAGTAGCTGTAATGCCTATAGATACTTTGTCATCAAGAAGACCTTCCCCAATGTTGGAATAAAATAATGAAAAATTCCAGTAGCAGTATGACCCTCAAGTGGTGGGATGTCAGCCCAGAAAGATCACAGCCCAGGAAGAATCCCTGCAGGAGCATGGTCCCAGACTGTGTGGGTACAGCAGAAGACAAATCCCAATAAGACTTGGCTAAGGAAAAGGAATCTCACTGGGGAAAGACAGGAGGGAAGATACTGGGATAGAAAATCCTATAAGGACAGTCTCCAGGGTAAGGAGAGAGGTCTTAATCCCCAGGAAATGGATAGAGGAACCCAGAAGGAGATTTGAGTAAGAAACATCTACAGCATAATTGTTCAGGTCTGTAAGAGGATTTCTGGAGGTAGCAAATCCCCACTCACCTACCTTAGTGGGGTCATAGTAGTGCAGAAAAGCAGGATCAGCTCTCAAAACAAATCTCCTCACTTTCCAGTTTTTCCTCTTGTGCCCCTGCAAAACAGAAGAATTAAAGTTACCAACAGTAAATATCCCCTGCGATGACCATTTCCCTGCAGGCTGTAGGGGACACCTAAATAGGTACTGAAAATAAGAGGTTTCGGAGCCAACAGAGAAAAATCTTTTCTGACATCTTGGTAACTCCCAGGATTTTCTGCTTAACACCCTTCTTCAAACATTAATAATTCCTTCCTCTCTCCCTTCCTTGTGCTAAGAACCAAGAAAACAGAGTGACAGGACCAAGCGATTATATCCCTGATTCCTTCTCTTCATTTGAGGTTAAATACATCTGATAATCCAGTTTTCACAACACTGAAATCACAGCTCATGGTACAAAGCTCCAGAATAGGAATGTGGTCATGTAGGGTTCTCTTGCAGGTGGCTGCGTTATGCTTTGAAACAGCATGACTGATCCTCATCTTGTTCAAGGCAAGGGTTGAAAATCAAGTCTTGCAGCCTAGAGGTGGGATCCTGTGAAGAGGACTTTCTTGTGGCCAAAGAAAAGAGGTCTCACTACTACCAGAGCATCCATGTGTACGTGAGTGACTCTCCAGAGGTAAATGTCCACTTCGTGTAAAAGTCAATCTACTCAGCTTTGAAATTTGTCTGTAGCTGGCAGAATTCCACAGCTGCTCACATGAACTGGATGGGACAGGTTTGACGAGAGAAACAGAGCTTCTGCTTGGAAGTGCATATAACGCCTCCGGTGGCGTTTGGACTTTGTGTGGGACTTTTGCTTTTGATACTATTTTATACCTTTCAGTATAGACTCAATATATACAGAATATCTAATTAATCCTGCTTGAGCAGCAAGTTCCATAGCTCATTCTTTTACAACCAGACATTTTTCACCACATGAGCTGTGATAGTATTATTGACAGGCAAATTAGCTCTGCTGGCCACAACTCTCCAGCTATCCTTGTATAAATCACATTTATTCTCTAGGAAGCCCTAAGAGTTGTCTTTTTTCTTGTTTCCCAGTGAAGGCTCAAAGATGGTATTTACCTGTTTCACTAAGAATCCTTGCTTCACAATGGCACCACTTAATTCAGAGATATTAAATTGTAGCTCTTCCTTGGAACTGATATTTTTCTTACTGCTCTCGGCCTGCAAAATAGGGAAAAGATGGTTCCACTTCTCTGTTGAACCTGAACACACTTTTGAGTACAAAGTTCTGCATTTTATTTCCTTTGACCTGCTTTTAGCTTACATATCCTCTGTAAATTCTACACCGTAGCCCTGCTGCTCAGCTTTGTTGCTCCAAGATTTACAAGCAACAAATTACAGCTGTAAAGCCTACACATGTACTGTTGCCTTGAGTGTTAGCGTAACTACAGCCCCTGTTAAATGCAGGCACAGCACTGCTCTCGAGGGACACACCCCTTTTAATGCCCAATTATGTAAATTGTAGATCCCTCTATACCCACGTAGCTATTTGTCTTCAGCAAAAAGTACAAGTGTCGGTGCTCCTAAAGGCCTAGAGCTGCTCCTTCTCTGTTTGCTTTCACAGCCTGCATATTTTGCCTTTGTTTGCACACTGTGTGTGTCCCCTTTACTACTGCCCAAATCAAGCACGTGATGAAGAGGTGCTTCTGTGGGCAGCTGCATCACTTACAAACATGTACAGTGCAGCAGAGTGATCAAGGAACTGTTCAGAGAGGTCGCTGAAGCGTGTGGCCTCAGTGCTGCGCGCTCCCACAGGCTTGATGAAGTTCTCCTCCATCAGCATGGATGCCAAGGTGATGGCCTCAAATCGTGACACAGCAAAGCTGTTGGAGATGAGCCAGTCCACTAGGGCAGAACCTGCAGGGAGAAAGGCAGCTCTCATACCAAGGCAGTGTACTCTTCTAAGATGAGACAAATGGCCTACTGCTACACAGATCTTCATTTGCTGAAACATTCTGGCACTATCACAAAAACTATCAATGAATTGCAAGGTTGACCAAAAGTGTGGGGTCCTGTGTGCTTCCATATGTCCAAAAAGCATGAGAGAAAGGTGTTGGAAAGCTTGATTGTACCACTACTTTCCACTGGACCACAACTGATTTCACTATGCAAGCAGTACAGTAGCTCTGTTGTCTCTGCAATGTAGTGTGTTAGATGTGAGGAAGCTCCTTGCCTGCAGTAGGTGTACCTGTGAAAGTCTCTTTGTATCTGTTGCCTTGTTGCAAGTTGCGGGTTAGCTTAATTCCAGTACTGCTGTCATACATTCTCCCCACTATGCAGCTGCAAAAGAGAGCAAAAGACAAAGTTAGTAGAATAAAAGAAAACAGGCAGAAATTGCCATATACTTCTCTCAGTGCCTGGGATGTCCTCTCAGTTACCAACACAAAGATGGGAAACAGCCTAAGTATACACCCAGGAGTTTTGTCCTAAGTACAGTATAGGAAAACTTTATTCTCTCAATAGAAGCACTAAACAAGATGCCTCATGAAGTATCTTTCAATTTAAAGCATTTCAAACTGAGCTATAGTCAACCCCCATTTACCTTTTCAACACAAACCAAATTTGTGTCATCTTTCTACTTCTTAACCAGTTCTCCATTTCCTCTTGTTTAACATGATGTACCCTAAAAATCCTACTCTGGATTCCAGCTACCAGCTTTGAAAGCTCACCAGCATGGCATGAACAATGTCATCGTTCAGTCTTTCCCTGGTATTACATCTTCTGAAGTAATACATCTCCCCAGTGAGAACCTTTGCAGCTGGCCAGGAAGGTCTTCAAGCCAGCAGTGAGATGTCTGTGCAGAAACCAAATAGTCCCAAAAGTCACGTTTGAGAAAAGTGCATTTCCATGCTCTGGCAAGAGTATATGAAAACCTAGGGCAGAGCAATCAGTTTAGAGGCTCCTGGCCACACAGGAGTGAATCTCTGCAGAGAGGAGCTTCCCTTGACCCTCTCCATGCATCGGCATGGGTGTTTTGCAAACAACAGCAACAGCAGAAGACACTTACTGGAGGCTGATGTTCTCTAGTAGTTTAAAAGAGTTCTTCATTCTGTGAAGCTCTTGTACCTGTACTGGGTGACCAGCATGAATAGCTCCTGTGATGTCCAAAGCCCAAGAGTCTCGCTCCTCCCTGGAGCAGCATTCAAGGAAATAGTCTGTATTGGTTTTTGTCTTTAGCTTGATGAGCAGCTGTGGAGACAGAAGTGCAAAGCAATAACGTCATCTAGCTGTTGTCCTCCATGTGCATTAAGTGACACAAGTAGGTCTGATATGCCATCCCACCTGAGCAGTGGAGAGTAACTCTTGGCCACAAGGATGGGCACAACTCTGGGTTGCTTTTTTTTGCTTCCCCCCTCCTCAGATTCCTGTGTTTTCAGTTCCAAGCACAGTTTGCATGCATGGAGCTTGTGGTACTTACAAGAGAACAGACCACCCAGATGCTGGATTACACAGGAACATGCTGTTGACTATGGAGCTTTGCAAATCCAGATCTCTAGTTTCTCAACAACTGCGAACTCTCACTAGGCTCTTTCTGCTATGAGAAGTACTGAAATAGCCAGCAACTTCCAGAGTCGTTTCCCTTCTGTCCCCACTCAGAGGAAGGCTGCATTGCTGCTACCCACGGGTGAGTGGAGCAGCTCAGGAGGAGGTTTCCTTCTGGAACCCTCTTGCTGGGAACTCCACAGGAGTCCCATTGGTGAAGGAAAAAGCAGTCTGTCCTGGATGCCTGGGAGCATCCCATAGACACAGCCAGGGTTTAAGGCAACCACCATAGATTAAATATAATCTCTCACATAACATTCCCTTTTTTCCCATACTCTTCACATTTTATTGACCTGTCCATGTCCTCTCTCCACACCCTGTTGGGCTGATGCATTTGCATTTATTCTTACCAGTATGTGTGTGTGGGGGTGGGTTTGGGTTTTTTTGTTAATGTCTGTGATTCAGGTTTGGGCACAGAGAACAGCAAAGACACAACGGGGGAATTCATTGCTTGTCCTGGTTACATTGCTAACGGCAACTTGCTTTTGGCTGGGCTTAATTCTAGAAACACCCCAGTGATATGGATGCAATAATCAAAGAAGTCAGAAGGAGAGGAAAAGTCTAGGGAGAAGTTAGAAAGTGAGCACCACTGAGAAGGGATACATTTTTCCACTCCTACCGGTCTGTTTTCATATTCCAGGCATGGACAAGTAATAGTGCAGCCATCTAAAAGGATCCTGCCCTTTGGAGAAGGCTCCTTCTTGCCTCCTTCAATTTTGTAATACAGCAGCTTATCCTGAAGTAGAACGAACCATCTCACTTTCCAGTTACGAACAATGTGTCCCTAGAGGGGAAGAATCACATAGCTAGCTTTAACACAAGCATTGAGAAATTACCACATTCTCCTTTTTTGGGGAGGTGAAAATACCATAAAACAGTAGGAAACTACAAAAAGAAACAAGAAATCATCATGAGTCCTGTTCTCCCTGAAATAAATACACATTTTTAGTAACAAAACAGCACAGCTCCATCACTATAAAATCATGGAGCAATAGAAAGATGCTTTGCTCTTTCTCCAGCAAGAACATCTTCTTTTCTGGCAAGAGTTGTTTCTTGCAGAAGCTCACATGAATCATTCCAAAGAGCTGTTATTTAGGAGCATGCCTGCCCACTGACAGCACCAGGCAGGAATAGGGTAAATCTGAAACGTGTGAAGGCTTTTGGAGACAAACTCCTCCTCTCCAGAGACCCTGGGTGGTGTTTGATGTGTTTTGGTTTCTGTCATTGTGATGTGGCTGTAGGTGCCAAGTAGTTTTGAGAGAACCTTCCTAGGTGACCTGGCTTTTCCTTACATCCCCTCTTACTGCTAGTAAGTGATTTATTTCTATCCTACCTGCCTCTGGTCTCCAGGGCTAGACCATTCCCTGTGTTACGTTTCCTGTAAAGGAGACATGCTTTTCAATGACAAAAGGCTGAATGAAGGCTGCTGTCGGATGCCTCCTGGGTTATGTCAGAATACAGACAAAATCCCTTCTTTCCCCTCTGCAAACAGCCCCCGGCTCTCTTTAGTCTGACAGTACAGGAGAGCAAACCCAGAGAGGGCTGATACCAACAGGCTCAGTCCTATCTGGAAGTGTCAGGTCCGGTTTCCTGGGGCAAGAGGCTGACTTGTGTTTCTACAGGCTGTGAAGCACTGCAGCCAGCAGCCGAAGCACTGGGTAGAGGAAGCTCAGACCTGAGAGGGAGTGGGCATAACTAGAAGAAAGGAACATGCAAAGTCCAGTTGTGGTGGGAGTCAAAGCTCATTAATTCTCTATGAGTAAAGAGGAAACCCAGCAATTTCCAAGAAAAGATGGGGTAAAGAGCCTCTAAAATCCAGGGCACTTTCTGTCTAATGCCTTTTAGCCTATACTAAGTACAGTTTATCTAACCTGGATTTGTTCTCCCCTTCACTTTGCATTCTTCAGTGGTTTGGGTTTTTTGGTTTTCACCTGTTGTAAAGTCCCATGGCCATTTTTCCTGAGAGTATGTTCTTTGCTATGGCTCTTTGATTTCCTTTTTGGAGACCTCCTCTTTTTCAGGAGGTTGCTTTACCTTTTTTCCTTTACCTTTACCTGACTTCCACACATTTACTTTATAATACATTACAATTACATAATTCAGACATTTATAACGCATTTAGATAATCTCCTTGCTTCTGCTCTCTTCTTAAGATATCTCTGTTTTCCTTTACCTGATCCCACCCCTTCCTCATTTTTTTTCTCAGGTTCTCTTGTCCCCTTCTCCCTCAGTTCCCTTTTGTCATCTTCTCTGTGGTCTCCTTCCTATCAAACTGTGTGTCTCGGTGATGTTGTACAGGCTGTGGGCAGTTACAGCTCACTGTGCTGCCAATAACCTATTCCTCACACACACTTGGTGCCTTGGCTTCCCATCTTGAATTCAGTAGTCACTTAAGAGCCACAAAATACAACCATGGCCCAGAGAAGAGACCAGCAGCTGTGACTGCTCTGTCCTCACTGCACAAGAGTTGATGAGGAATAGCTCGTGCTGTGCAGCCCTTCTCTGCATATAGCATGGCTTCACGTGGCTGGTGGCTGGCCAGCCCTGCCAGAAGGGCTCCTGACCAGGATTACCTTCATGTCAGCACCAGAAGTACTGCCACGTACTGTAGAAAAGCATTTCCCGAGGTGTGGCACAGCTTTGAACTAATCACATTTTTGGTGTGCAATCAAGGACCATATTAGTCATTGAAACAGGTTCTTGGTACTAAAAGCAACTTGCGCTGCTTGTTAAATTGCCTTCTTGTGTCCCAGCTATGATTGAGTTGGTCCTGCAAGGAGAAGCATTGGAAAGTCTGAAACATGTGACACCATCTTTCAGCTCTTTTGTCCATGCTTTGGCTAAAATTTTCTTACAGTGCAGTTTGAGGGGTGTGGTAAAAAGAAGTTATTTCAAACACACTTCTGTGTTCCTGTTGCTCTGATCCCCTTCAAACAGAATAGCCTGTTCTCCATCTGCTCACACAAAATAGGAAACAGCTCAGCTGGGTCACTAAAGAAGGCACAAACACCTTCCCTCTCTCCATCCTCCCATGGCCACTTCCACTGCTGCCACGTAGCCATTTGCTGGTAGTTTTTTATGTGCCCCTTGCAGAGGCACAGACGTGATGGCATTCTGATACCTGAGTAATGCTGATGGCTAATTCACTTTCCCCTGAGTAAATACAGGGTCAATACAGGGAAACGCGAGAGAAGTTAGGGAGCACCTGCAGTTCGTGCAGCTCTCCCAGCAGGCACCTGCACAGACCTGAAGGACCTTCTTTCCCGGGAGCAGGCAGAAGCCCCTCATACCCAGTGCCTAGTGGCTGCGTTGCCACAGCTCAATCCAGTTCCTGCTCAGGGGCTGCTTCCACGCTGGAGCAGATCTCCACGGAAGGGGATGGATACACTCACCCGTTTGACAAGGAAGCCCTCCTTCAGCACTCCTGCTGCTTCCTGCATCGTGGCCAGCAGGGAAGAGAGCCGAGCCCCTTCAAAGAAGTGCCCAAGCCCTGGCAATGTGTCCCTCTGCATGCGATTTGTTTAAGAAAGCTCATTTTTCTTTGCTACCCTCCTCCTCCAATGTGACGCAGTCTCCCTTCCCTGTTTTTTTCTCCCTCTCTTCCTACCTATGAAACATCAGTTAAACAGTGAGCTGGCTCTGATGCATTACCTGCCCTCTGGGAAGTGAAACAAAGGCAAGTCTAAAAAGGATCTGAGAATTTCACAGAC
>JAUELP010065381.1:7247-17831 GCA_032357275.1 Micropsitta pusio
CTATTCCCACTTCAATATCAAAGGAAACTAATTCAGCTTTAAAACAAACAAGAAAAACCCTTTCTTGATTATTTCCCCCTGTGAGGCCGCTGACAGCAGTAGAGATGACGTTGCTTTCTATTTAGGAATCAGACATTCTGGTGAGTGCAAATGCAGAGGTCTGAACTTAGAGAGGAACTTGTAGACTGGAGGGGATGAAATGACAGAGAGAGAAAGAAATTTACTTATTAAAAGACTGCAACACACTCAGCCATAAAAGCACGACCTCTATAAAAATAGAAGAATGTACCAGGCAAACAACAGTATTTTTTTCTCTTAAGATACCACTGAAATACTCAATAGCTTGTTCTTTGAGTATTTTGCAGTCCCTTGTCACTATTTATTATGAAAGAGTCTCCAAGTCATTTACCCAGTTCACATAAACCACCAAGAGAACATTCTTAAACCTCAATGACTTTGTTGCAAGTACTGATTTTCTAGAGAAGTGCATTTGAAAATAGCCTATTAACAAAATATTTTCCTCCAGTGACATGGGTAATTGTGCCCAAAATCCACACAGAAATAAAAGTACTGGGAAGGCGAATTGCTTCTCACATGCATTGGATTTTTCTTGAGTATCACAAAATGGATTATTCCCCAAAAGATCTCTTGCACTTTATCATAAAATAAACATTACAAGATCTAGAAACATCATAAAAGGGATTAATTTGAAATTGATTTGTTCAATAATGTTGGTATATACTGATAAATTGTTGCTACCTGAGATAACCCTCATCCATTAGCTTTGAGCACATGCTTAGAAGTTGTGCAACTCATAGTTAGTATTCCACAGAACAGAAAGCCCAGCACTTGTTTATTCTTGAAACATGTAATATTTTAATCCATATAATTTCATAACATAAAGATCAGCATCCAAAATTCAGTTTTTAAGATGTGAGTCACCTGGCATTCTGAAGACATTTTACTGAGTGGTGTGATGAGTTTATCTACATCTATTCCAAGGTAAGTGTTAAACATCTACCAAATCCTGTTTAAGGAACCTAAGACTCTTTTGTTACTGGTATAACGTGTGTGCGTGTAAATCTGCATATGTGTGCCCTTTGGTCCTTGATGACCATCCAGATTAGAAGTCACTATCTACAGCTGGATTCCTTGCACTATGATTCCACCACCTCCTTGAGAAGGCCCACCTGTGTAGTAAATCTTATCACTCAGCCATGGCTTCTGTGTCCCTGGGAAAATGAAGGTGCGCAGACTCACATGAACAACACTAAATTAGGGTTTTACTACAACTTGAGATAGGAATTTGAAACAGAAAGCAAATTCAAACAGTGGGAGTGCACCAAAGCTCCTGGCTAATCCATAAGAGTGCCAAAGATCAGAGGATTACTGCAGCAGCCCACAGGTCCTATGTGACTGTGCCCAGGACAGAAAGATGCAGTCACTGGACACCAGTGACATTACTTTCTTAACACAGGTCTGCATGCCTAACCAGTGGGGAACATACAGATTTTCTCCCAAGCCCTAAAACTGAAAAAGATAACAATGGTTTACAAAGAGGGAAGACAGGCGGAAAAAAGAGGGGGTCAACAAGGAAATGGCAAGTCACAGAATAGGAACACCACCTGCTGTGATGAAAGGAGGCAGACAACCTCTACAGAGCACAAGGATTTTATAGCACTCAGTAAGGTTTTCAAGGATGCTCAGCAAAAATAGGTATGGTTCAGAACACACAGCTTGTCATATTATATTTTATTTAAAAATTGAAAATATGGTTGATTCCCAACAACTTAAAAAACGTACAAATCATAGTAAAAATATCGTGGTCTCTCTGTGTACAAAATGAAATCAGTAAGTCGCAATTCCAAGCAATGCCTTATAAACAACCCTTCATATTAGATGACTACACCTTTCATTCTTCACATGTGACCCTTTTACTTCAGACAAAAGCTGACTGCACCTGTCTCTGGGCTCCTGAGAAATTACAGTATTTCACAGAGCTTTCACATCTGTTTTTCCAAATATTTAGCAACTGTACTTCCTCCTTCTTCCAGCCTCTCAAAACATACACAATAGAAAAAGCAGATATTATAAAAGTAATTCTTTTAGCTGCCTCTAGCCTTATCAGTCTTCTAAACACAAAATCCATCCATTCAGTTGCCATTCATGGTAACATGAAGCAGTTTTCCTACTGTTCAATGAGAGACTTCAAAAACCATAAGGTAACTTAAAATGACCAATCAAAATGATGGCAAAGCCATAAGCATCCAGAAGCCCTCGAAACAAAGGATCCTGGGTTTAGCACAGATAAACCCAGGGTTCACAAGCACTCTGGTAATGCTGGTAAAAAACTGTTCCAATTCTGCAGTACCTTGGCGAGATATCTCTCCCTCCACATGCTCCCAGACCTCTCCTCTTCCCACTCATGTGCACACACCTAAAAAGACTACACATCCTGTCAGAGGCATCCAGCCTCTGTAAATACACTAATAAGTACTTCTACATTGCTATGATGCCAAGAGTAAATTGCCATAATGACTCAACCCAATTAAATAGCTCTTGATAATGCATCCACCAACATCAAGCTAGTGGGCAGTAATTAGAGAAATGAAACGTGCCTAATGTCATGGCAGCAGCTACCATGCACTTTCCAGAGCTGATATTGGAGATCTACGGCAAGCTTTCCACACCAGCATGGAAAACTGTATTTTTGTCATCATGAAGTTATGCTCATGAGCACTGGATACGTGAGGTCTGCAGCATTATCCCATCTCATCATTCTGCAATATTTGTCCCATTCTTCCAAGCACTGTTTTGCCCTGCTTCCACAACATATGTGGAAGACTGCAGCAAGTGTCCAACCCTCAGGAACTCCATTCTCAGGTGAACTTCACTGTTACGGTCAGGAGAACCCTGGGTGTTTTGTCAGACATACTTGCAAAGGTTGGCAAGCATACGACAAATGACAAATCTCACAGCATTTGCTTTCAGATAAAATGTGGCACCTGAAAATGCTGGTTTCAAAGTACTAGGTAGAAGGAGAAATATTTGTTCCATAACTTTAACTTTGATCCCAAGTCCCACATTTCTATTAGTTTCTGCACCCTAGATTTACAGTGCAGGCAGTTATAAAATGAATAGAGCACACGGATGGAGCACTTTATTATGAAAAAGTTATCAAAATGCTGAGCTTTTTTCCAGGCATTTATGTCCCAACAGGATGAGCCAACAATATTTTAACAATGAATAACATCATAGCACACTGTACAGTCAAATATTATTGTGAATGACTTAGCAGAGATGTGCACAACCTGAACCAATATTCATATGCAGATCTATGATACTGAGTGCTCGAGTTTTAATGCAAGTTGCATGATGAATACAAATGTATCACCTGAAGAAAACAACTGATATTAATTTTACCTGATCTCTTCTAAATAGAAGCAAAATGTTATAGCTGAAGAAAAAAAAAAAAAAACACAACTGGCTTCTTTTACACATACAATATTCTATCTAGAGGGTGAATGGAACAGAAACCCCTTTGTAGGAAACAGTGCTTGAAAATTTACCCAACTTTTTAAGAGTGTGAATTATCATCCTCAAAACCATGTTCAAAAAGCAAAATATCAATGAGAAATTTATCATCGCAATTCAAGAACTAATGAATACCCAGTAAAAATACCCACCAGCATGTAGAAGTTAGTAAGTGATTTTATGTAATGAATAATTGTGTTCCTTATTACCATGTAAGATTTGAAGATCAAAAGTGTAAGTGTATTCAAATGAGGAATTGAATTTCTGAAAGATAAATCTATTGGCAAAAATATAGCAGGTCCTCTCATACGCATCCTCCAAGAAGTTGCTAAGACATTGACTGCAGGGGAAGGAATCTCTTCTGGAAGTAAAAATCAAATAGGCAATGCTAGCTGCATACTTTCCTGAAGATATTTGTAAGCAATCGTGAGAAACAGGTCACCTGAGCAGCTGAATCTTTTGTCTGATCCAATAAGACATTCCTAAGAATATGAAAAGTTATAAAATTTTTGCTCCATGTCTTTTTTCAGTTTGCACACTGAGGCACATGAGAGCTACTACCATGGCTCTGAAAGTGGAGGTGGTACACCCTAATAGTTAGAGAAGCAACAATGTCAGTCATTTGAAATCTTCTGCATGTTCTGATCCAATCACATTTTCTCCAAAAGCCTGAACAATCTGACTGAAGTGGTGACTCACACACAAAATAAATACACCCTTTTCAAAAGCTTAAGGGAAAAAAGGCAGTAGGAAAGACGCAAACAATAAGATCTGCTGCATTCATCTTCTACTATGGTATGCAAATTTTCAGCCTTGCTTTGAGCCAGACCCAAACACAGCTACATACAGCCATAGAAAGCAGGTATAGATTTGTTTTATAACATATGCAAGACTTCATAAACCAATTAAGTTCATCTTTGAAGCCCTTTATTTAGAATTCCATTAAGTCTTGCAAGAAGATCCTAAATTGTTAAGTCAGAATGTCAAACTGATGTTTTCGGAATAACACATGAAACCCCTACAAATCTTTGTTGATTTACAACACCACCTGAAGCAGTTAATGTAACACAGCACTACATCAGATGGTCAATTTAAAAATACTGATATCAATAAAAACCTGTCTTTCAAAATTCATACAGTTCAAAGGGAAAAGAAGTTTTCTTCCTGTGTGCTATCAACCACTTAATCTGTGCTTTACTGCAAAACTTATTTTTGTCCTTCACTGAAGGGAAGGATGCTTGCCAAGCATAAACCACAGATAAACAGACGATACATTGTCTTCCCAAGTTGGCTGTTGGAACACTTCAGTAACTTTGGTGCATGCTGAATTTTTCAAGAGAACGGTAAAAAAAAATCTTGGCCAGCAACAAAGCCAGGGCTTCCACTCCATTTTTGTACAGTTTGAGAATGCGAGTAAGGCAGGACTGAGCATTGAAAGGTTGAAGGGGCTGGACTTCTATAGTCTGGCAAAGAGGAGGCAAAGAAGCTGCTGCAAACCCCTCTCTTTTGGTGGACTTTTCAAGACACAGCTAGACAAGGCCTTGGCTGAATGGTTCTAGTCTTGGCAACAGTCCTGCTTAGCATAAGGCTGGACTAGGTGACCCCAGAGCTCACTTCCATGGCCGCAGACACAAAATCATCAAAGCAGAGAAACTAAGCCATGCTAAATATAAAGCACTCTATTTAACTATAGATAATAAACATCAACAGAAGTTTATGTCAAATGGCTTTAAGAGCTATCAAACTTTCTTTTCATACTGCACATATTGCACAAGATACTTGTTGAAACAACACACACAGAAATATATCAATTTTTAATGCAGAGTCAACACTGCTTCTCTGTGGTTCCCAGATTTTAAATCAAGGTTCACCTCTCAAAAGTAAACATTGGCAAATTTATTTACAAATATTAGAGTTTTTTCTGTCTGTAAACAACCACCACTATGATAAAAGCTTCTTGCAACGAGGTTATGATTCATTCTGCTCTTTGCTGCCCATCCCTATTCTTTATGCAACAATCCTGATTTATCATTTGTTACCTTGACAGGAAATGGTTGCTTGCAACACAATTAATAAGCATGGTCTTTAGACAACCATAACTCAGTGGGCTATTCTCTGGCTATAGACTCACTGCTCCTTATGCAACAATACATTTTTGTGCCTTGCTTTGGCCATAACCTAAATGAAGAATGTCCATTTCATCATTTACTACTGCCATTAATACTTATTTATAATACTTATTATTATTTGTCCTTCTACAGTTTCCTTGGCTAGGGAATCACCGGGTAGACTATCAGAAGTTACTGTTATTTTCCTTAGAGCAGCCTTCATATCTAGAAGAATTGTTTCTTCAGAAGACATAACATTCTTTATGGTTCAGTCTACACTCTTGGCCAAATAACTGCAAACAGGTTTTTTCTTGCCACTGACAGTACACTTGAATTTCAAGATATGTTGGTGAATTTCCATGTATAGGCTACAATACTTCCATAAAAGCTTTAGCTGGTATCTTAAAGTGTCCTCAAGCAACCTACATTCAAAGCCTATGAAGTTTAGTGGAAATGTGTGCATCATCTTAAACTGGCTATGGAAACAGCCTAATTAGGTAATCTTTTTAATACTTGCATGATACAACATATCAGCACCAGTTAGAGATTATTTCAGCAGAACTACATTATTTCTGCTCCTCAAATGTCAAGTGTTTTACTGTGGTGGTGTCCCAGGCAATTATTAAAACTGAAGCCCTTTGGCCTGCACTGGCACTACAAAACCAAAATAGACTAAATCCCCAGAGGAAGAGGGAAGAGAAATACCCAGCTGGCAGTCAATTCTACTGCTTCCTGACCATCTGAGAAAACTGATCAAATATGTAAAACAAATACTTGCTCACATACTGCTCCCTCTCACTCTTTGCTGAATAAGAGACAATAATGGTTACCCTCACTATGGGCAAGCAGAGCAATTTCCAGATCAGCACTGAAGAACACAGGCATGCAGAGGAAAAAGTTTCCAACTGAACAAAGCTGACTTCCATTCTGTAAGGTGCAGATCTTTACACTTCTTAAATATAAGATTTAGTTAGAATTTTAAGAACAGAGAAACTAACTCTTAGAGTCACCTTTCCCCTAATCATGCTTTCTCTCTGCTCCAGACTCACCAGCACACCTTGGGAAGTACTAAGGTCAAGATGTTCATGTTATGATTCAGTGAACTCTGGAGGACATGATCACTTAATTAGTCTCAGACTTAAGAATTGTATGAAGAATTTCAGACCAGCTTATTCTTTACTTCTTAAGGCCAAACATATATTTTGCATTAACATGGAAACAACTGCTGAGCATTCATTTATCTGTAAAAAGTCCATGATGCCTGCAAACTGCTGTTCACTGAATTTCATCAGACACACTACAAATGTACCCCCATAACCTCTCAGCATGTTGAGCAGTGAAATAGTCAACCTTAATTTGTTATATTGGACACAGCTCATTGTTCTCAGCTTCCAAAACAAGTCAGCACCAGTTTGATGTGGGAGTTGTGGGAGCGTAAAGAATTGATCCAACTCTGAACTAGATCTTGTTTTGGAAAAAAAAACAAACGACAAAGCAAACACCAGCAAAGGAGTCTGCCGATCAACCAACCACAAATAGATTATTTCACCCATAATTTAAAATTATCTTATAGATTTTAAAAGGTTCCAGAAAACGTCTGGAATGCTACAGAGAAATGAGGGGAAGGGGGGTGTAGACAAAAAAAACAAACCAAACCAAACCAGAGATATTTCAGTCGGCATAGCAAAAAGTGCAAAATTTACAGCCACTGTGTGCGAACAAACCACAGACAAGCATTTGTGATAAGTAAAACAGAGCAATATTAAATTAAGTTAAAGCCTTGCCTTGTATTATTGACCATCTGTACTTTTAACCACACAATAAAGTACAAATCCCAATAGCTCTTCATTATGAACCCAAATAAATTTCATTATTGACTTCTATATTGGGCAATTCTATTTTATTTCTAAGTAAAGAAACATCTGCCACATCCATAATGGGCTATTCTTTCTCAAGGAACACTGACCAGAATTCAAAGTGAAATAATACAGATACTGATTATGTTAAGAATGCCTTGCACACTTTAGATAACATCAGAATACTGAGATATTGCCTCAGCCCTAATGCAGCAGCAAGGACACTTAATTAACCAATGCAGTTCATAACTAAGATTAACTATATTTACTATAAACTTTCCTGCAAGTATGCTTATGTTATTCAGTAGTCACAGAATAAAAAGCTAGTCAGAATGGAAAAGCACATCAGATTAAGGTCCAAAGTTAGGCTGGAGAGAGCCTGTAAGTCTGTAAGGAGATAGGATTTTAGTTTCATTTTTTGCTATTGTTGGTTGTTTGGGTGTTTTTGTTTCTACTTTATTAAAATCAAACTATATAAAACCACTAAACATAAAAATTCCAGCATTTTCTATTACTTCCCAGAGCAATAATGTATGTGACAGAAATATGCAACAACAGGGGTAGAAATCAATTATGTTATTTTACTTATTTATATAGCAGTAAAAAACCCTAAAGGTTTCCAGCAAGACTGGCTTCCTTTCCTAGAGCAAGTGACCAGATAATTCAGTTTAATGAACTCATGCTGCTACTTTTATTCTTCTGAATTTTTAAAGAATGTATCCTAGTTCTACTCCTTATCACTTAGAAAACTATATATGTATAAAAAAAATAATCAAACACTCATCATTTTCTCGAAGGGAAAGTCATTTCATTAGAACAGTCTCAGATTTCTCTACTTAACATCTTCTCACAGGTTTTCCAGAACATGTTAATTAAAATGCTTTCTTGAATTCAGAAAAACATTTCCACCATCATGACATGCAGTGGTGTAAAAGCAGACAGTCAGGCAGGTCACCTGAGCTATCTACAACTGCTCCATGGACAAGGATGGTCCTGCCAATCTCATCTGCTTCATGTCTCCAAGTTTTCATTTCCTGCTTTAACATCAGCTCTACCACTTGTCTAGTGAACAAGCCTTTTCAGCTCATTAAACCAGCAAAAATGCCCCCAATCCAGAAACAAACAAAAAATGACCTCTCAAACAACCTCCCCAACAACCAAATAAAAATCCCCACATGAGCAGATCTCTAACAGCTTGCAGGCTGCAGTTTCACAGCAACCTAAGCCAAACTAACTCCTCGCTGGCATAGTCTCTTTCCTCCCTCCGGCTGCATGTTCCTATCCTTTCCCTTGTGCCAGCTTCAACATTCATCAGAACCTCTACAAAACCATTCCAGACAGCTGAATCAGCAGGCTCCTATCCACTGAAGAGGACAAGAAAAATGGTTCTCAGCTCAGCCAATGCACCAGAACAGGTTGGTGCAGGTTCCAGCAAGCACAAGTGCTCCAAGCAAGCCCTCAGCAGCTACTGGGTAGATCAGCCCAGGCTGCCACCAAACCACAACCCTGGCAACTCCACTCACCAGCAGGTCGGGCAAGCAGCAGAGCTGACACAAGGAAGAGAGCAGAAGTGAACATCCACAGAAGAGATCACACCTCCAGCAACAACAAGCTGCTAGATTCGTTTTGCTGGCTTCAGCCTCCAGTATGTGGCATAGCACAACTGTGACTGGCTTCGAGGGAAAATACTACTTCTTTGTTCCACAGTTTCCTGTGTTCTGGTCCTCCAATAAAACACCGCTAATTACATGTCTGAGTGTTTAGTAAGACAGAAACATTTGTGAACTTTCACCTTTCAGCTACCACTTTGTATACACGCCTTATACGTGCAGGACAAAGGTGAAAAACTGCCCTTATGCACTTTCGTGCATAAGCTGCACATACCAGAAATTTAAGTTGCTTACATTCACAATTAGTTTAACAGACTGAAATGCTTAAATTGACTGTCTGCAAAGATGCAATTACAGCATTTCTTAGACCCTGCAAAAATATCCAGCAGGCTTATTTAACACCTATTTACATACCGTTTTGGCAGTGTAACTGAGTATTACATGCAAAAACAAAAAAAAACCAAGCCCACTTATTTTCAATAGGTTTATAAATAAAGTTGTGAGAGAATCGTCAAATATGGGAAGAACAGCAAACTCATCCACTTTGGGTGATACTCTTCACAGTTGCCTTAAGAATGCTCTGCTGGGAATCTTCATGTGGCATGAAGGTTCTGTTTTCGACTGTAGAGTCTTGCTAACAGATGGAAAGAAGGCGAGACAGCTAAAGCAGAACGCCATTCATTCACACATACTTTACACTACTAAGGTAAACAGTGCCTGGCCCATTTCAGAGACGGATTGTCAGGCCAAGGTAATAATAAAAGTTTAAAAAAAAAAAAGGACACAGGTCCTTTATTACTGAGAGCAGCATTGTGTTAAAGACAAACTGTGAGAACAAGCTTTGTTCTACAAGAAGGCAGCAAAGATTTTATATATATGTATACATATAAAAGCAGCAGAACCAATTGTATGTTTTCCGCTAATAAAAACCTCCAAAAGAAGTACCTTTAAAACCCAGATATTGTGACTAGCAGCATGAACATTCAGCTATTGAGGAAACCATTCAGGAACCAACACTTGGTTTTTTGCACCCTTTCACCTAGAGAAGGCAAAAGGGTGCACACATGCCAAGCCACAATGGTCTCAACAGACTCCTGCTAATCCTGCACCTGCCCAGCTATGCAGTGCCATGTGCAGGGTCAACGGAAGCCACAGGACCTGCCTGTCCCGAGCTGTCCTCCCCAGTCCCTCAAATTGCTGTGGTTTTGTCATGCACAAAGGAACACTTAATTTATTGTTGCTTATGGATGCAAAACCACATGAACTGTATCACCTGCTATATCATTAAGGTTGTATGAAAATTATACAAAATCGGAATTAGTTGGAATTCAACTTTAAATACATGGTGTGGCTGATATTTTCACCAGAAACGGCCCTTACAAAAATGATTCATTCTGGAGGGAATTTTATGCTGACAGAAAAAGAAATGCTTACATTCACACCTGAGTGACTACAGGAAGGTGATACATGTGTTGC
>JAUELP010066033.1:9663-24185 GCA_032357275.1 Micropsitta pusio
GGAGAACCTCTCTTGACCTACTAACCACACCTTTTCTAATGCACCCTAGGATGCCATTGGCCTTCTTGGCCACAAGGAACATATGGGATAAGCAGAAATATCTAACAACAGACTTTCACATCCCATCAGAGCAATAGCCCATGTATGGGGAGGCAATTCCAAACTAGTGCAGTTAAGCCCTCTGATCATCTGAGACTTTTTTTAAACATTTCTGCTGATTCTGAGAGGGGAAGGAAACAAAGTCCTCATGTGAATTTATATAGTTTATGACTTGTCTAAATACATAAATTGCTAGTTCAGTCAGTCAGTTATGCAATAAATAAATATAGGCAAAATTTAAATACAGTACTTGTATGTTTTGCACCACCTAAAATGCTTTAGTATACTTCATTTACAACTTTGCCAGCCTCAGTGAAGTGTGTGCTTGAGAACTGGCAGATTTCTGTCAAATCGGTTTTGCTCTAACTGCTGTCTTCAGAGTGTGTAGTTCAGATAAACTAGCAACGTGAGGGCTATCTGCAGTTGTGATAGAGATGACAAATCAGTCTACTGTGATATTTTTGTGTTTAAAACTATGTTTATATATATATGTGTATACCTGTATAAGCTTGTATGTGGTTTGTAATAACTGTGTGTCTAATTATAAGAAGGATTTATCTCACTCTCAATGTACTTGGTTTTGATCAAGCTGCATTGGCCCTAAAGAGTTGGTGAAACCCTATAGTTGGGCTGCTTTTCCTCTAGAAAGAAAAGCTTTCTCTACTTATTGCTGATGCTGCTTTTAAGCTTCTGCATTTAAATATGAAACTCTATTGCCTTGAGTTGGGTGTGCTAGGTGCCAAGTGTAAAAGCTTTACTGTACTTCCTGGATTGGGTAACAAGCCACAGAGCAGAAAACAGTAAAATTTGTGTTGCTTCCAGTATTTTAATTTACCAGCTTTACATGCTTTCTCAAGGATGGTCTTGGTCTGAAACTTGCTATTCTTGCAGTGCTGTGGAATTGAATATGGTTAATTGGATCTTACGTTAAGGAAGGCGAGGAAAGAAAAAAACACCTCTTCTTTTCCTTTCTTATATTCCTTCTCTCCTTCTGTCTCTAATCTGATCATCCTTCAGGTTCAAGCTGGTATCTCATTCAAACTAGACTTTTCCTTTTTTTGATACTTTCAGCATGAGGTTGTCACAGTAAATTATGATCAAGATTTCAGCTATCATTTGAGTCTTAAGTTGATCATCAGCATGGCTTGTGTAACCTGAATTGTAAGTGGATTTGTATGTGGGTAGCAGACTGAATGAAACTTAGAGAATATGCTCAAAAGAAGGAGTTCAGATTGTGTGCTTTCAAAGATACTATTTAAATAGAGCTGCTTTTCAGGCTGGTCCACCTGAAAAGTATTATTTCCCTCGCTGATAAGGATGGGGGACAGGCATCCACTTTTTATTTGTCTTGGTGTCATCTCTAGTTTGTTCTTTTTCTGCATGTGCCTGAATAGTGTTTAAAAGCTGTGGATGTTCTACTCTTGTGATATGCATACCTATGAGAATCTGCCAGGTGATCACTGCAGCTTTCTTCCGATTTCATGCTGCTGACACAGGCCACAACTATTTTACTGTGATAATGTGTTCCCATCAGGTTCAACTACATTGGCCAATATATTGAAGACTGTGCATCAATGTGGTGCTATAGCTGGATTATTTTTTTTGTCTTAGTATGCCTCTTAACAGAGCTAACCTGTCTTCCCTAGTGATTGTCCTTCCCACACTGGTTCTGTGCACTTTGAGTTTCATTCTCTGAACTTAATCTATGTGCCATGCCCTTATCATATTGCTTTCCAGCCTGGTGGACTAAATGTATACTTGCATAAGTACCATGGGGAATGAGTCAGTCAAATGATAGTTACCTTCCCCCATGTCCAGAAGCATACTCTTTTGATATTTTGACTTGAGCTACATCTTTCGTTAGGCAAATTTCAAGGCTAAAATTTGTATTTTTTTATTATATGAAGTATGTTTTTGATACTTGATGACAGGCTGTTGAAGAAGTGTTTACTACTTATGCCTTAACTTTATCTGGGAATTTGGTTTTGGTGAATGTGGACCTTTCAAAAGCTAAACCCATGGAGGAAATCTCATTTCTGGGGAGGAAATTTCATTTCTGTGGAAGGCATACCTTATGACTATCATCTATAAAGTGTCTTTTAAGAACAAAGACAGGAGAATGATGCTGCCAACCTCAGACTGCTAATGTGATTTTAGACAATACTTTAAGCAAAGTAGGACTATTGTATTTGTTTTTATTTGATCGGGAGAAATGTTGTAAACTGGCTTCTGTGAAGACCTAGCAAATAAAGTATTACTCAGATAGTCAACTAGTAGAGCTCTTTATGATGCTCTGGAGTTTGGTACTTTGATGTACAGTTTGTTCAGCCTGGGGGAAAAGATTTGACAAGTTGTTCTGCTTTAGCCTTCTAGTGAGTAAGACCTTGTGAAGCTTGGTAACAAAATAAGTCAAAACGTGGGTTAAACTGAGTTTTACGACCTTAGTGATAACTTGGATTTAGTTAAATGGAATGTTAAGCATTAACACATGAAAAGATTAATGGCAAAATACTGAAGTTAGAAAATGAACAGCTTATAGCAATCCATTCGATGTGCATTTTTCTAAACAAAGATGAACTCATATATTTGTCTTAAAGGCAGAGATTGCATTAACTCTCTCCAAGCCTGTGTAATTTGTCGTAATTTGTTTATAATAGTAAGAAAGAATGTTCCAACATACAACTCGCCATAGTCGTCATTCTTTTTGACACATTGAATTTGTATGCTCATGCAGCAGTCTTGACAAAAAAAATGTGTTTTCAGTTTGCTGCATGCCTTTAGGAAAAAACTGAAATCAACTTGAGGTTGTCCAGTGTTGACATCCTTAAGAATTTGAAAGTGTTTGCTAACTTGCATAGAAATAGGTGCAAATATGAGATTATGTTAGTTAGGAAAGGCTTTTTTAAATACATAACCACTTGGTATTCTTGAATAAAATCTACTGCATTCCTCAGTGATCCTACACTCACAGAATGCAGTAACTTGGTGGTTTTGCTCAGTAATGCTAAAGTACAGCTACCTGTTGTTCGATAAAACTTCATTATGTATGCTTTGTGACTATCAAATGATCTCTGTTTCGAGTTACCATGACTCACTTGGGGATGGGCTATGATGACAAGCCAAACACATGACACTTAACTGTTTTTGTTGTCTGCATTCTCTTCCTGAAGCTGTCATACTCTTCACATGAATTTTTAGTGACTGGTTCCTGACTTCCTAGCTTAGTTGTATGTTGGTGCATTCTGTATTTGCTTTGTGCAACCAAAATTCCAACTACACCTCTGGGACCTAAAGATCTACAGAGCGATAAAAACTTGCTTCTAAATCAGTCCATAAATAAGCTGGCACCAGTACTTAGAACAGTGTTGTGAAAACTGTCTTTGGTGTAAAACCAAACTTGAACTTGGGAGGATAAATGATGAGTTTATTTATAAAAAGAGGGGAATAAAAAAAATTTTGCCTTTGTTATTCCAATGTAGAGGATGTACTTGTTCAGTTTGAGGGGAGAAGGGGAGCAAGAAAGGAAAGGTTTGTGGTCAAAGCTAGATTTACATTCCTGAAATAAAAAGATTCTTTGACGGGGGGAACTTGACTGCTGTCATTAGTATAAATATCTCCTATGGTCAAGCAGTAGGCAGATAATTTCTGATAGCCTTTAATACAGAGCTTCTGTTATAGACAGCCAGAAGATCTTTTCTTTATATAATTTGAGCTGTCATGCTTGCGTTTTCTAATGTTGGATTTTTTCTTTTAAAAATTTTACTCTAACATTAGTTTCTAAAATCAGGGTTGACAAAAGGTTTCTGGAAACTAATGGGCCTCTGCTGTGGAAGGTGTGGTGTAAAGGTTGGGAACCTTGTGTTTATTTAAAATGTCACATGAATAACAGAGCAGTAAAAGTGAGAGGAAGGGCAAAGGCAGTAAGAATGTGACTTTGGTGGCTGACTGCAGTATGTGCGCACCTTTAAAGGCTCCAGACCACAAGCTCGTGTTGTTGATAGTCATCACCTCAGCGAAATTCTGCCAGTGGCATAGAATGAAGTAGGACTCCAGCTTTTCAACTAATTACACTGAATGTTACACTTTGCTAATAACAAATTCAAGCAAGGTGTACATTTGTAACATACTTCAATTCTGATTCTTCTTCCTATTCCCTCCCTCTTTCAGTAATCGTGATGTCTAGTGATAAAGGTTTTCACAAGCACTTTTGTGCAATTTAAAAGTCCAGAAAAGCTGAAGTACAAATTATGATGTTATTCTGTTGAGAAAAGGGGATGACCGTGCCATCTTTCTTCCAAAATGAAGAATTTTGGCAGCCCAAAACGGGCAAGAAGTAAAGCAGGAAGTAATACCTGAATAACATCATTACTTTAAAAAATGCAATTCCAGAGTGATCTGGAAAAGTAGATGCAGCTTATCCAGAAAACACAAATCATTAAATGCTGTCATTTATATTGTCCATTTAGCATGTGTCCATTTGGTATGAGTGCTAATTTTCAGATAAAGGAAGCTGATGGGAACAGATTCAGGACAGCAGAGTTGGTTTTATTCCTGATGTTTTAGGGATTATGTTCTTTTAGTTTATGTAGTTAGAAGCTTTTTGTCAGGAAAATGCACCAAAGATGAAACAAATCAACAATAAGAACTCTATTCAATAGCTAAAGCATCCTTCTTGGTGTCAGTATTTATGTACTGAAGTTGAATGCTTGTCTACTTTGCACAGGTCTTCCAAAGTAATAAGCATGTATATACTGTTATATAGTAATTAAAACATTGGCAATTTAAAAGGCTGTAAGCTCTAAAAATGCCAGGTTTGAGGAAACCATGCGTATGTGTGGTTTCTGGAGTAATTTGTCACGTGAATTGGGAATTAAGCCCTATTGAAAGCAAATGAACTAGTAAAGAACTGATCCAGCTCAATTGTAAATGAGCCTTAGAAATGAGTATAAGGCCAGTGTTAATTCATACTGAAAATATAAGATAGCTACTTGTGACAGTGGAAGGATGTTTAACTGTTGCATGATGATTTTGTTTTCCGAAAGGGTGTGGAGGTAAGGAGGTAGGAGGCGTGGGAAAAAAGACACTTAAGGAGAAATGGTAGTGGCATTCTGTCAGTCTTGGTACTAAATGTGAGTGGCCTTAAGAGTGCTGTTTAAATAGGGGCATGTGGTGAAAATATGTCATTGCTAGTAGCAGTGAATTGTAGTAGTTCATAGTCAGGTATCTTTTGCCTGCATGGATCCATATTTTAATGATCTGCAGTAGGACATACTGAGATTGTGTTTTGTTCAGTAGCATAATGTATACAGCCTATATGCACTTGCATTCCCTTCCTTGAAACCATGTTTTGTTCTAGTTCTTGGTCCCAGAGAGCTGTTTGACCCCACACCACTATACTTGAAACTTGGAAAGGTACCACTAAAAGTTCTGGACAGAATCAGAGCAAGATTAGTACTTCTGAGTTTATTGTGGTGCCAGCAAGCTGGGACCTGCTTACTCCAGTGCTCCACCCTTGTCAGGAGCCAAGTAAGCAGCACAAACAGTAATATGTCAATAGGCCTTTCACCTGGCCAGAACAAACACAGATCTGATGGACTATCTTGGCAGATGATATGCAGCCAGCATGATGAATTTCTATTCTGTAGTTTATATTTGGTATAGATCTGTTTCTCTGTACAGAAAATACCATGCTTTGTGCTCTGAAGTAAGTGTCAAGCTTCAGACTGCCTTTATTGTCTTAGTCTTCTTTATGCCTACTTCTTTTTAAGTATGGTTTCAGGGAGTGGGGATTTGAAAAAGTAGAGTCAGTGCAAGTCTCACAGTCAGCAGCATTTAGTTGCTCCTCAGATTCACCATTTTCCATTTTGGAAACTGGTTTGTTAAAAGAGTAGAGCAAGACTGGTATACTGTCCAATAGAAACTTTCTGCAAGATTGCATTACTGATAAAAGTGAGTGCTTTTTCAACTGAGCTCATCCCTTATATTTCACTATTTGAAATTTTCCAGGAGGGATGTTTTATGCTAGCTCTAGTACTGTATCTTCAGCATTTTTTGTCTTTGACAGTATTACAGCCTATATAATAAGCCATTTTTGAGCCCTGCTAATGTAATGTCTTCAGTTGCTCATTCTCGAAGTTTGCTCCCTGAAATCAATGCAGTATGAAGGGCTAGGTAAGCCACTGTCTGCTTCAGTTAGTGTGCTGCTGTGATTTTTCTGTCTCCTTTTCCTGCACTTTCCAGTTGCTCAGCATGTTGGGTTTGTTTCAGTTAAACCAGAATGTTAGTTGTACTCATTCTTCTCCAAGTCACTTTTATGCCTGGGAGATTTTTAGGTCCATTAGTTTTGTTGGATGAGCAGATGAGGACTTTTGTTCCTGTTTTGTCCGAGGAGACTACCAGCTAGCAGAGGTGCTCTTTTCCACTTCAAAAAGAGGTCCTGGCAGCTTGTGTCAGCATAAAAAGTGTTTGTGTATTGGATGTCTGCAGGGCTGCTGCTTCAGCCTAGATGTTCCTTCCCCCAAAATAATTCATCAGGAGCTCAGTTCTTTTGTTCTTATTTAGGTAGCTTTAAGGTACCTAAGACTCAACTGATTCTTATCTTGCAGACTTTGAGATTTGCTGTTTGTTGCCACAAGTGGGAAGAGAGTAGGAGAATGTGAGGGAACAGTTCTTGCACAACCTGTGGTTATTTGGTCTCTGTGGTAGTCTTACTTGGCTTGCATTCCTTCTCTGCCCCCATTTCTTTAGTGTGGTTGGTCGTAGATGAGGCATTAGCAAGGGAAGCAGGACAGCAGAGATTAAGCCACCTTTGTATACAAGCCACACATACCTGGGGTGATTAGGAAGTTCTAGAGCTCTGCACAGGTGATCAGTTTCCATGGACAATGGCAGCTGGATGCTGTGTGAGAAGTCTGAGGTGCTTACCTGGCAGACAGAGTCCTCACAGACATGGCTTCTTTATGGAGATCCAGTTACTGAAAAGAGGTAATGGTGGGGAAGCTTTCTTTCCTTTGTACAAGGCGGCACCGTATCCTGCTCTTTCCAAGAGTGAGAGAGGGCTGTGGTGAGCACAGGTACAGAACAGAGGAATGTTGCTGGGTATTGAAACCAAAATCAGGTTTTGATTGTCTTATCTCCCGCCTGGCTTCTGATAAACATGGAAACTGCAGCTAAATTTCGCAATTTGAACCTTTGGTATATGCCTCTTCATGTCATAATGTAATCTATTGTATGGTAATTAGTCATCCAGGACATAACAGAAGCACATAATGATTTTTATGCTAATTGTGCTGCAGACTTTGTGGCTAAATGTTTGTGTGTGGAGGGTGGGAAAAAAATCCCAGCAGTATCTACACAAAATTGATGTATTGGTTGCAGATAGCTCTGTAACCTTGTCTGGTCATCACAAATGCCCTTTGGCAAGAAATCTTATAATTTGCATAGGTACCATTCTTGCCTGTGATAACGAGACGTAGAGATGCGGTACATAGCTGCATATGTGCTTAGAGGATAGGTTTTGCTACATTTCAAGTGAAGGCACAGATCTCTAGTGGTGGTCTGTTGTACCTTGGCACATCTCCAGCATATTTGCTGTTGGCTTGTGCTCCGATTTGCTGCAAAGGGGCTAGTCATACAAACACATCCGTCTCTCTTTAATCTATTACCGTATAAATAAAATTTTGCTGAAAGCATCCAAAAATAGTTTTATTTTTTTGGATTGCATGCCTCAATCCTGTTATGTAATGTAGGTATGTATGACTTGTTGTTCAGTTGCTAAATGAAAAGATAGAGGAATTAACATTCCCTTAGGAAGACAAACAGTTTTCTTGGAATAGCTGCTTAAATAAATGAGAGATCCTGTTTTACCCCTCCTCCCCTCAAAAAAGGCTGAATTAATGGATGCTTTCATACCAGCCCTTAGGTATTCTGAATCTTAATTTAAACTTGAATGAGGCTGGAATGTTGTTTGCTCTTGTGAGTGTGTACGCAATTTGAAAAAGACATTTACGCTGCAGCTCTTACTAGTGACACCTGCTTTGATTCCTGATTGTTCTCTTTCTCTGCTGCTAAATGACGCACATGCCAGTAGGAGTTTCTTTTTTTTAATGTAATTTTAGGGAAAACTCATTTTGGTGTATTTCTTGAAGTACTCTCTTAGAATAAAGGACCCTTACTCTTATTCCCTGTAAATATTTATATGTCAGTTTGACTTTCTGAATGCAGTAAATCTGTTCCTAAAAGCTGATAGCATTTGAGAAAACCAACAGTTTAGTGACTTTTGGTGGGTTTTTCATGTATGAGGACAAATTACTGAGACAATTAGAGCCTTAGGAACAATGACATAGCTAGAACAGATAATTTATTTCCCCCCCCCCCCAAAATAAATTGGAAAGATATGGAACAGTTCTGAGCAAGTAAAGGTGCTAAAATTCCAGATAGCAGGGAAGTTACAAGTTTCAGTAAAATAGAGCATTTTGAGTATGTAGAAAGTGTCATGATTTCTTGTAATAAACCAGCAGTGCTTCAGGTGAAAGCTGAACCCACATTCCAGGATTATCTGATGTGCATTATCAAGAAATGTTCCTCATGTTGGAGGAAATATAAACTAATGCTGTTAAATAACCTGGAATAAAGCAGGCTTCTACCAGTCATGGCTTGCTTGTAGCAGAGTGTAATACACAGGAGAAACTAATGTGGAAAGAATTATTGCAAACCCAAATCTCTCCATCTGAGTTTTGGATGTTGAAACAGCAGGGTGATAACTGAGAATTTGCTTCCGTGTTTGGAAGCTGGCAGACATGCAAAGTGACCCAGAATAAAGAACGCTATTACTAGCAGTAGTATGGGGAACAAATACAGCTGTTTATAAACTATGTTCCCAATGAAATCATTTGGACTTTGTGCAGGCTTAATTGAAAGCAGTCTAGACCTCTGCCTTTGCTCTATATTGTTTTCATCTCAGAACTTCACAGACAGCTGCTTAACAAAATGGAAAAATAAGGGACTGAAACAATAGCAAAATCTAGGGTTTAAAATCGGATTTCTGCTTTCAGGGTCAAGTTCTGTTTGGTGTTGCGTGGATTTTTTTCTTTTCATTGTTTATTTGTTCTTCATTTGAACCTGAAGTGTAGCTGAAGGTTATGTGCCTTGGAGGGTGGTGGTGTGTGCCCAGATTTTTCACTTCATTTCAGTTGGGTGCACCTTCCTTTGGGTTGCCTTGTAAATACCAACCTCTGTGTATGTGTGTTCCTTTTTAATCTTGATAGCATTTGTTTTGATTTTGGCATGCATATGTATTAGCCCCCGGTAGAGATGAGTCACAGCTGAGACACTGTACAAGTGCAGTGCTGTTTATCAAGTAGTAATTTCAGACTTCATTTAAATATATTTCATTTAGCTTGAAGGTGTGTGCTCCTTGAAGAACAGGCTTGACAAGATCTTGAAGTGTAAGTTATAGCAAGGCAGATTTGATCTGTAAGGAGTTTATAGCTCTGAAGAGCAGTATTAAGAGTTGTTGAAATGATGCTGTGAACAGAAGAAAGATGAAAAATACAGAAGAAAATAGACAGTAGATTATGTATAAAATCAGGCAGTTGGGAAACAGATTGCTGAAGTCAATCTCTTGGAAAGAAGAATATAACTTGCAGAAGGAAAGCTTTATTTACCATAAAGCTAAGCTACTAAAAAGGATGAAAAAGAACAAAAATTATGAAGTAGAAATTAAAAAGAGGAATAAACAAGAGGAAAAGTGTTTCAGTCTTTTCTCCTTTTAAAATATGCCTAAATGCTGTGCGGCAGTGTCCGTTCTCAGGTGTGTATGGGTGAGACTTCAGAGGTTTGAACTGTTCTATCAGGATCTTCCTTGCATTTTGTGACTTCTAATTCTTGCATTAAAGCATGGAGGGAGTGCATGTCCCCTCTCTCAGGTTCTTCTTACAGCAGCGGTAGGGAGACAGAAATCTAGAAACCATTTAAGCTTTTATCTTTGCTAAGAGTCGTAGACTGGCTTATTATTTGGTTAGAAGTCTTACCTGCCTGTTCCTCAGCAAAGGCAAGGGCCAAGTCCTGCATCTAGGGAGGAGCAACCCCACACAGCTGTACATGCTGGTGGTGGTGTGGAGCATCTTATCGATGAGGGTGCAAGGAAGATGGAAAGTGCACAAAGAAGTGCAAACAGGCGCTTTGCACTGGTGCCCAGTGGCAGGACCAGAAGTGGTGTTCACAAGGTGAAGCACAGGAAGGTCTGCCTGAACATCAGAAGAGGTTTTTTACCTAGGGTGACCAAGCAATGGAACAGGTTGTTCAGGGAGATGTAATTTCTATCCATGGAGATACTTGGAAGCAATTTGCACAGTCTTGAACAACCTGCTATAGTCGGCCCTACTTGAGCAGAGGGGTTGGACCAGTTGACTTCCAGGGGTCCATTCCAACCTCAACCATTCTGATTCTGATTCTGTTCTTAACATGGACAGTTACTAATTACAGAACAAACCCGCTCTAAAAATACCAGGGACTTAATACTTCAAAGGCATTTTGTACCACAGAAATGCAAGTGGTGGTGTTTGCCCATGATACTGGGGCAGAATCACATCTCTTTGAACTGTTTGTCACTCTTGTTTTTGCAAATTGTCAAAGGCAAGAGATCCCAAAACATCCTTTGGTATCTTGGATTTTTAATGTTTTAACTATGAAAACTTTAGTCTAATCCAAATAATCAGATGTAAGTTTAAACTTTATTGTTCCATGCAAAACACTGCTGACTGCTGTCTTCTTCCTAACACACGTGTGTGTGTTGAGAGAGTGTACATTTAGTTTGTTGTGGTTGGGCTCTGGGTTCTTGGGTGGTAGGCAGAGTAGCCTTTTGCATTTTCGAGACAAGCATCCAAATCAGCCTTGTTACTTGGTTTATAAGCTGTGTTTGCTAAAACCATTATTCTTGCAGTTCTTTCTTGGGTGCTTCATCTTTCTCTGTCAGCAGTTTAAAACATGAAGTCCCAGACTGAGTATGGGATTCTGGCTGTGATTTGTTATTAGCACCAAGGAACTATAATTGCTTTCCAGACCTCACTGATTGTCCAGGATAGCAATCTTCCTAGAAGTGGGACTTAATTCTTTAGACAATGGTCTAGTATTGACCATATCCAGTTTCTAATCCACTGTGATTGCCTCATTCTCCTCTGCTTCATTGGTTTATTTCCTTTGTGTAGTATTTTATATTTGATGTGGGTTTTTTTTTGTGTGTTTAAACCTCTTTCAGTTGGTACTTTACTAGCACCCCTTTGACTTTATAGTGCAATCTTTAAAAAAAGCTTGGTGCAGAATTGTTTAGTTTGGACAATTTTGCCTAAGTTACCTGAGCTGCTATCTTAATGCCGTCTATAAATGTTTAAAAGCATACCCATTCTGTCATCCAAACCAATAATTAAAACTGTTGGAAATAATCAGATCCAGGAAATAACTTAAAATGCTCTTCTGCTGGTTATTTAGCTGCTGTCTTGTGAGTGCATTTGATCAACCAGATGAGTCCCCACATTTTTGTATATTGGATCATGTTTCTTCAAGTTGTTTATGGGAGCATTTAGGGAAATTTATGTTTGGAACCTATTGGGGTAGAACATGTGGCTTTCCTTTCATCCTCTGGGTTAATTGCTCTGTTGGAATGGAAAAAACAGGCTTTGCTAGGAAGTAACATCGATCTTAGTCTTCTCTTCAGATGTATCTTCTGTATTGAGGTCATTTGGACTCTTCAGTGGGAAACCTGGGTACCTGTGGAAACCTTCAAAATAGTAGATCCTGTGGAAATACTTGAAATGCCCTTAGTAGGAGGGGCGGAAGTAATGTAACATCTATCATGCACTTCTCCTGTAAAGAGAAGCCAAGTATTTTACTTGTGTAAACCTCAAATGCTGAGAATTTGTGGAAAGAACCCATCCTGACTATGGAAGGAGGACAGTCCTCTCCTATTCTGATAGGGGCCACAAGTTAGAGAAAGTAGCAGTTAAAGAGTTTCTGACTTATTATTTAAGTAGTAGGATGGACGAAATAGTCTATCAATAGGCTCCTAGCTTGTAAATACTTGTCGTCATACTATTTGCTGTAACATTTCCTAGACAAATCAACCCCCCTTTAACATCTACTGCGAATAAATAAGTAATTCAAGAAGTGTTTGACCTGGACCTTTGTTCTAAGGGAACGTGGCACCTGATTTGTACATCAGAGGGATTTTTTTCTTTGTTCTTTTTAGTGGGGGTTTGTTTGCTAGTAATGAGCACAGATAGGATCCAGTGTGGAAGGACTTACTCAAGCTGCCTTCTTGGAGGGGACCAGTTTATGTTTTGGGAGCTTTTCTCTTTGTATTTATCTTGCTGAAGTGCCACTGTGTTATTACAAGGATTTTCTTTGGATATCACTCTTTTCCACTTCAGTGAGAACTTTTCTTGTAGAAGAATTGGTTATAGAAGCAGCTTTGCTTTTCTGGTATCCTAGGTTGATAAAGGAAAAATGTGATTTTTCCCATTTCATAGTAGGAATTTCTGAAAAAAAAAACAAACCCTGGTGTATGGAAACTTAGTTGAGATTAACAGCACAAAGCTTCTTTCTAACTGCTTCCTGCCTGACAGTGAGGCTATGCAAGTGCAGGGTCCAGGAGCACTCTGCACCTCTAGAAGATGCAAGCCAGCAGGCATTTTTGAGGCGCATGCTGCTGAGGTATAGTTGCGTGTGCATCCCTTCATCTGTAACAGAGAAGAAAGATTCTACTTTGGCTCATTCTGAACTGAACTTCATGGGCTGTCTGCAAACCAAGAAATACCTCATGACTTGTTCATTTTTATTTTCAAAATAGTTATTCCCGATTTCTGTAGAAAATGCCACTTCTTTGCACCAGAAAATGCTATCTACTGCAGACATCTCGGAGCATTGTCCTGTTGGCTGCTAGTCAGTGCAGTATTTTTATTAGCCATTCTACTCTTGTGAAAAAGGACTGGGAATTCCCAATTGGGAATTTCTTCATAGGGAAGGTGCTGAAGGTCTCCACTTGGGTTCCATTTAATAATACATGGTCAAGAAATTACTACCTAATAGTGTGCATTTAACAAGAGTATGTTTACCCAATCTCATTGCCTTCTGTGGCAAAATGGCTGGCTATATGAGTGTCAGAAGAATAATAAATAATATTACCTTTTGAGTTAACTGAAGTTTTGGAAACTGTCTGCGACTGCATTCACATTTAGAAGTTGAGGGTAGTATGGGCTGGCTGAACAATTTGCTTAATGGTTTGAAAATCAGCCAGACTATTATCAATTGTTCAACATCCAGCTGGCAGCTGACATGAGTACAGTGTGGCAAGGGTTGATTCTGGGGTCTGTGTTTTTTAATACGTAGTGATTTGGATATGACATATTTGCAAATGACACTAAATTAATGGGAGTGGCTGACATGGCATATAGCAAAGCAGAAATCCCAAGAGATCTGGAGAGACTTAAGGATTAGGACATCAGAGCCTTCATGAAAAAAGGCTAATGCTACACCCATCTGCAAGAAAGTCAGGGAAAACTCTAAAAGATACAGGCAAAGTTGTGCACCTGAGGCATAACAATACTGTCAGTCAGTACAGGCTGGGAAATGATGGGCTAAGTGACACCTTTGCTCTAAAGGGCTGGAGGCCATGGTTGAAATCAAGGTGAATATGAACCAGTAGTGTGCTGTTGCTGTCAGTAAATCTGGTATTGTGCTATATTAGGAGCATGGCCAGCAGATCAAGGGAAATTATTGTTCTTCTGTACTTGGCACTGATAAGCCTACACCAGGAGCATTCTCTTTGGGCCCACTAATTTAAAATAAATGTCAAGAAACTGTAGATATTTTGGTGAATGATGACCACGGTGGACTGTGTGACCTGCAAGGGTAGGCTGAGGGGAGTAAGTTTTGTCTGGTGTAAGGTAGGCTAAGAGGTGATCAAACAGCAGCCTGCAGCTATTTGGAGAGCAGTTATAAAGGTGAGGAAGCAAGCATGTCTTTGTAGTGGCAGGTGATGTAACAAGAACAAAGACCTATTTTCAGCTTGAGAGGTTCACACTGGACATTACGAAAAATTTCTTCCCTGAGAATATTAATGTCCTCTACCTGGACTTGTGCAAAGTCTTCAACACTGCCCTGCATGACGTCCTTGTCTCTAAATTGGAGAGACATCAATTTGGTGGGTGGACCACTTGGTGGATAAAGAACTGGCTGGATGGCTGCACTCAAAGAGTTGTGGTCAATGGCTCCATGTCCGGCTGGAGACCAGTAACAAGTGGTGTCCCTCAGGGATTGGTGTTGGGACCGCTCTTGTTCAACATCTTTGTTGGTGCCATGGACAGTGGGATTGAGTGCGCCCTCAGCAAGTTTGCCGATGACACCAAGCTGTGTGGTTCGGTTGATAC
>JAUELP010066098.1:0-16580 GCA_032357275.1 Micropsitta pusio
GAAAGAATGCAACTCCCACAGGTTGAGATAAGAACAGTCCAGTAACTAAGGTATAACACAAATCACTACTGCTACCAACAATAATAATAATGATAATAAAGGAAATAACAAGGGAAGAGAATACAACACCTCACGACTGGTCGACCAATACCTCACCCCTGCCCCGCAGTGATCTAGCCCTTCTGGGTAATTCCCAGTTACATCCCGGGCATGATGTGCTGTGGTATGGAATAACCTCTTTGGCTAGTTTGGGTCAGGTGTCCTGTCTCTGCTTCCCCCCCGGCTTCTCCTCATCCCTGGCAGAGCATGAGGCTCAGAAAGTCCTTGGTCAGTCTAAACGTTCTGATCAGTAACTGTAAACATCGGTGTTACCAGTACCGTCCCCAGACCGAAAGTCAAAAACACAGCACCGCACCAGCTACTAAGAAGGAGAAAAAATGACTGCTACTGCTGAACCCAAGACAGGATCATTAAAATATTAACTTTGATTCCCTCCTTGATTGTTTCTGTGGGAAACTGGATGATGCTTGGCATTTGCTTAGTAAATCTTTGGGAAGTCTCTTTGATGAGCAGGTTGTGTTGGGGGTTTCTGCGTCTCCTCATTCTTTCCTTCCCCCTGCTCCAGCCCTTGGAGAAAAGTTCCCTGCAGCTGAGGCTGGGCACTAAAAATAAAAATTATCTACCTTCATTGTAGTAAGCAATAGCAGAATCTTGCTAACATCTCTTGTATTGCGTCCTTGTTTTCCATTCAGTGCTTGAATTCAAAGGCTGATCATGTATATGCTTGGTTTTCAGTTGAAGGATGCAGATTTCAATGGCATTCATTGAGCTAAGAAGTAGCAGTTCTCTTTATGCAGTTATTTTTCCCTGTTCATTGTATCAAACTCCTTGCACTTTGACAAGGGTAGGGATAAGGGTGGAACAGCATAAACCACCTGAAGCTTGAAGTGGAAAGGAACTGTGATCACCACAGTATGTGCGGTAAGGGGAAAGTTATCTTTGAATTCAGCAGCAGAAGTTGGAAGTAATGTCTGTTTGTTATGATTACTGTAGGCAGGGAAAGAACCATCTTCTCCTTGGACTTTGCCTAGAAGTCAAGTTTGTATTCTGGGAGGCTGGACTGCATCAGCTAGCTTCAGACATGCTCATTTTTGTCCTGCTGTCCTGGGGGGGTAAGGTGTGTGTGTGTTTCTCAAAACCCCTTTCATTACTGGAAATACAATAATTTTTTTTCCCAGGTGCATACAGCAGTGCTTGAGAGCAGTCTGAATTAAATCCAAGGTGAAAGCAGGTTGATGTAGAAACCACGTCAGCCTGCAGATAGTTCTTGTGCACTTCTGAGGCTATGTTAGCAATAAGGGTTCTTCAGCTATTTTATTTTTTTAGTGGTATTATGAAATGATTCTTTACTCCTAAGAAAGAGCTGGGACTAGAGGAAGGTGTGTGCTCCAGTTCAGAAGGGCAGGGAACTGACTGTACGATGGGCTGATCAGGAATCTGCTAAAGCTTTGGGAACCATCCATCAGCTTTAGTAGACTGTGGATATATTGCTCTTGTTCGCTGGAGCCTATGCAGTATGTAACTTAGTGCATCCCAGGTTTTTTAAGCTTCTGATAAGGGCTTGTTGGCGTGGGGGAAAAAACCTCACAAAAAGCTCTTCTACAGCACTGCCTTCTCCTTTCCTCCTAAGCATAAAAAGCTGTTGGTGACATGTATGTAACTTGTGCGTCTTGAAGAACTGACACACTGCTTCATTCTGAACATGGCTATGGCTCTTCCTCAGCATCCCTTTGATACTTCTGCATCTTCTTGGATTAGCAATGTTGTTATAATAGTGCATGGCACAAATCTAGTTATGTGAGCTCTTCATTATTTGACTGTATTCTAAGCATTTCAGACATTATTAAAACATTTCTGTATGCTTTTTGGCTTTGAAAAATATAAATTCAGAACAAAAGTCCATAAATCTTTGTTTAATCAAATTATACCTCTAAGAACAGTCTGCATGGATATAGTGTAACAAGGAGGGTGAATTCCAAATAAGACTTTGAAAATCCAGCTGGAACAGAAAATCTAGACTGGTGGGAGATTTTCTTCCTAGAGAAATCGCTGTAATATGTTGCATTGTCAGTGCCTAAGTGACAACTGTAAGTTGATTTAATTAAGAGCTCTGCTAAGGTATATTGTATTTGCTAATGCATAGTTTATCTCTGAAGATGAAAATGTTCCTGGCTCACTGAAGCTGCGTTTGTTTCTCCGACTGAAACTTGCCTGTTGAATCTTGTCAGCTGAAAACGTTAGAAGAGAATAAAATTACATTCTGGGCCTTACCCCAGATGGGAATTGCTGTAATATTTTAAACCTCAAAAAGGACGGAAGTGTAACAGAACAACATGACCACAATAAGATTTATTAGGGCTGCTTTCATCTTGGCTTTGGGCCATCCCCTGTCTGCAAAATTCCTGTTGATGTCCCATCTGGGTTTATGTAGAAATTGATGGTAGGGTAAAGCTCTCTGATCCTATCAGTTCACATTTGCATCACTTTCTGTTCTGGATGTGCTAGGAAGGGCTGGAAGCACCATTTGTTAAATTGTAATTAGCAGGCCAGCAGAGGAGAACGCAAGGTCAATTTGGCACTTGTGGAATTTAAATCACTGTGTGAAATGGAAGGGTGGGGGAAAGAAATCAGAGCCCATATTTCTGAGTTCAGCTCCATTTCTGAAACAGCCCCTTAAGAGATTAACCAATATTCAACTATAGAGCCATTAAGCTCTGGTTTGCTCTGTATTTTGCTGTCATAATTGTTGCAGAGGTTGTACTTTAATGCACGCAATTTGGGTTTAATGTCTGTCTTCCTCTAAAACACATAGAGGGTGAGAAAAAGGAAACTTCATTGTGACAATTGATTTCTTACACTAAAGCAAGAGGGTGAGGTTTCCAGATCTCAGTGTAGCAGCTCCTTGGATTGATATGTCCAAAGGTTTCGTGCTTCCTGAAAGAGGCACCCCAATTGTTACCCCAGTTTACAAAAAGTAATTGTTACACAAAATATATCTACAAATATATAAAATATATAAAATACAAAAGTATTGTTACCCCAATACTTCATGATGATAGAAAAATCATGATAGTGATACGTGTGTCTGCTTTTTCTTTCCCTCGCTATTTAAGCTAGTTGTGTCATTAAAGTCTGTAACCACAGCAGGTGGTATGAACTTAAACTAGCAGGAAGCTACACTCAGACTTACAGTAGGAAGGAGGAAGTCAGTAAGAGTCCTTGAGCAGGACATGGTCCAAACATTGGCATCCACCCTGAAACTGAGATTTCTGGCACAGGTCACAACAGTCATCCTCCAAACCAAAAGGTTGTGTGTTCTGGCCATCCTCCAGAGAGCTATAGCCAGTGAGTTTGTTGGCTGCTTTGCTCAGTTGTCCTTTAGAGGGTGCCCCCTCTCTGTCCTCTGACTACTGACAGGACGAAGAGGCTCATAAAGCTAACAGGAGTTCTTAAGAGCTTTAATCAGATGCTCCACCAAAGAAACTGGCATTCAGATAGTGTACTGCTTTGTTCAGCTTCAAGCTGAATTAGTTTGCATTATTGCCTAATATTTCTGGGCTTAGAAAAACTGTTGATATGTATCCGAGGTCACTGATGCGAACACACTGTTGTTACAGGTCTGAATCGACATTGAGTACGATCATTGGCAGTCCTGTTCTCCTTATGTGTACCAATTTGTTCTCTAGATGAAGCCATAGTGAGTGAAGGCTCATTCTCCAGTAAAAATGATTGAATGCAGCTGGTTGATTAAACTGAACGAAGAGAAACACTCATGTGTCACTCAGCACACTCTGCTACATAAAACAAGGGGATTAGATATGGTGAATTTCTAGTAATGAAAGCAGGCAATCGGGTTCATCATAAAATCAGCTTAAAAGAGCTTTCTAGATTCCAGAGAGAACTAAAATAACTTGACCTACCTTGGTCCTATAATCTTTAAATGCTGCTTAACATCTGCCCGTCAGCACTTGGCAATAATATTTATGGTGAAATTTTTAATAGCAGACGCTGTCTTGTATTAAAATGAATAATGCGGACGGGTGAGCTATGGAGGAAAAAATGCCATTACACAAGGGTTAAAAATGAAACTGAAGTATCTGACTTCAGTTAACAGACATATTTGGAAGTTGCAGCTGCAGAAATCTTGGCGCAGTCACCAGCCTGGTCCAAGTGTGGCCCAGTGGCTTGGGGCACAGTGAAGCATCCTTAGTCCCCTGCAAGTAGTTAGTATTAGAACCACTTCTTCTTGAAGGATCTAAGTTAGAAACTTTCCTAAATGGGTGTGAGAGAGATGTGCTAGAAATACCCCTAAGATTTGTAGTAAATCAGAAATATCTTTCTTTTCCCAAGACTGGCAATTCTGAAGATGTTCTTAACTTGGGTACCTAACATTATGTGGACCGCACTTGAGCCGTTATAGGCAGAGGAAGGAGTTTGAAGGGCTAAGTTGCTTACTGCACAGTGTACCCCTGAAAACTGCAACACAGGAATATAAGAACTCCATACTCCTGACAGTTATCAAAGAAAAGCAAATTGCAGTTCTCAGCTTGAAACATCTTCCTAATAACAAGCTCTGCAGATTCTTGCAGGTCTCAGCTATTTTTCTACTGAGCCTGTAATCTGCTCTATGAAGTGGGTTTCCTAGAAAGGGTCTGAAGATGTCAGCAGGCACTGAATCCACATTTGCGTTTGCAGTGAGTTCCAGACAGTTCTCTCAGGGTTAAGATGGTATGCCTTTCTTTCCTAATTTGATTTTTGTCTGGCTTCAGGCTTTCACTTGTTGGTCCTTGTTGTGATTAACTTTTAGGCACCTTCCCTCCTTACAAATCAACTGTGGACATCATCTACTTGTTGCATGAACAACTGGGAGCAATTTGGGGTATGTCTTGCAGCCCTTAATGCTTTTGTGGCTTTTTTCTCTGCTATCATGAGTGTTTCTTCAACATGAGGTCTGAAATAGGAATTGGTTATTGCCAATGCCCTGTAGAGAAGTCAAATACCATCCCTGCTCCCAGACGCTGTTCTTACATTCATGTATTCAGGGATGATACAAGATAGCTTTGCCACTGGGAGTGCCTAACAAATTGCTTGCTCTTGATGTTGTCCAAATCCTTTATTCAGTCTGCTTTCTAGGATGCAGTTTCTCATGCTGAATGTTTGTTGTTCCTGGACATGTAGCTTTGTGTCTTGGTTCTATTGAAGCTTATTTTGTTGGAAATAGCCCAAGCTATTAGTCTATCCAGGCCACTCTATTGGCCTCTTTCCATCCTTATTTACTACTGTGTTGTCCTTTGTGTAGTCTGTAAGCTCACTGCTAGTAGAATATATATTTATTTCAATATAATAAATGGCAGTATGCCAGTCCTGGTATGAATCCATGTAGGCCATAGAGACATTTGCTGATATTTTCCTGTAGACATCTACTTCTGGAGATCTATCACTTCCCCCCCTCTTAATTCATTTAACGTGCACTTTAACTGAAACTACAAAATGGTGCAATAAATATCTTAAAATTGAAATCCCAGTAGTCTTTAGCTGCCTAGGTGTGTGTGGTCTTTCCTCCCAGCATTTCTTCTAGAGCTGATCAATACCTGTTCACTTTTCTGTCCTCCCCCTGCCCCCCCCTCCATTTAGGGTTTGGATTTCTTGGACTGTTCAATAGAGCGTATGCTGTTTCCCTACAGATGGGTAGTTCTTGACATTAACATTCTGTTGAGACTTCTCCAGCAAGCTCAGATTTCACCATTGGATTCCTCTTTAATATGTCTCTGAACTGTTTTATCCAATTTTTTTAAAACTCTTGTGATAGATGTGTTAGCTTTGTCTTTCAGGGGAGTTGAAGTACAAGGGACTACTTTGCATCTCTAGCAAATAGCCCCAGCCTAATTCATGGGGACACTTCAGCATGTCCTTAACTGTAGAATTGAAATAGAGACCTGTGGGGTTTTTGTGGGGATCTTACTATTTTTCCTTCCTTCCTGAATCATAGCAGTATGAGAGGGAGAAGAAAGTGAGTCAAGTCCAGTGTAATGTTGGCTTTTTGTGGTTCTGTGGTTTTGCTTTGTAAAACAATGCGAGATCTATACAGAGTAATTACTCTGCACTTAGTATCTCTGCTAAGGGAGGATAACTTGTGGTATCCTGCTGCTTTTTCTATCTCCACAATGTGTCCTGTCTGGTTGTTGTTGCTCACTTCAGAGGCAGTTGTGTTCAAGTGCTATTGTGTGTATTTATTTAAATAATAAAAATCCAGGGGTCAATAATAATAATGTTGACTGGTAAATATGGGTATGTTTGTCTTATTTATGCATTTGTTTAAGTTTCAGATTTTCTGCAAATCTCATTTAAAGTATATAATATGCTTGACCTGTGCTCCTGTGCTGGTGTAAATCAGGAGGACTCTGCTGTCCAAACTAAGGCCCTCACCCCTAGCACACAGGCAGTTCTTGCATCCTTCCTCCCTACTAGGCCTCTCTCTGTGGCTCCAGCTAAGTAGGACAAGCCACTCACCTTGGGGAAGACAGGAGCATGTTCAGGGAGGGAAGTGCTGCTGTATCAAGTGAAAGCTGCTGTCTATCCTGTGGACCAGCATTATGCATCCCTGGGTTTTCCAGGAAAATACTTGACAAATCAATTATTTTAACAGCTGTGCTATCTTCATTTATCTGCTCAGAGAAGTATTATTTTGTCCTCGTCGTTAAAAGTGGACGTTTAGTTCTTTGCTTTATCTCTGAGCACAGCATGTCTTGTTGTTACATTTAAGTTGCTATAAACTCTAAATCAATAATCCCGTTCAGAAGAATAAAGGGGTCTAGTAGCGATAAGTACAATTGCAGAGTTAATCAGATCATCTTTATTCGAGTTGTAGACTGTTTCCCAAAGATGTTCCAGTTCTACAAAATCAATATGGGCACAATAAAGTTGTTTTGTTTTCTGGGTATCAGTGGTACAAGGGTGGGGGCTGGATACTTGGAGAGAACCAAGGAATTTTGCTGCCAATGATCAGAGTAACTGTGGAAAAGGAACGGTTGCTGTCATGGAATCAAATAACAGAAAGTAGTGTATATTTTGGGTACTCAAATGTCTGGGGGAGGTACAGATCCAAGAATTTCTCCCTTATTCAATCCCCACCAACTTCACAAGCAAAATATGTCTAAAATAACACTGCATTTTAAATATAGCGTTTTGAGTTCATAACAACTTGTTCTGCAGTGTAAAAACCACCTGATTTTACAAACAGATTCTTCAGAAGGGATGGATGATGTTTGTCTTGTTTCTTCTTCCTATCATAATTTCTAAACGTGGTCCTTGCTGCTGATCTCTGTGCTAGTTTTACGCTGGCTGGGTGGGGAGATAACAATGAAATTTAATCTTTCCTAAACCAGGCTTTGCACAACTTCTTTCAAGTACAGCTGAACCCTGTTCTCCACAACCACTACCCTATAAATAGCTATTGAAGGCAATAAAAGTGAAGCCACAAAAATGATGGGCCTCCTTGTTGTTTCATTATTGTTAAATATGATCTCTGCTGTGGTGTGGAATAACCAGTGCCCAGTGCCGCTGCATCTTTATTGTTATTCAATGATCCTTTAAGCTGAATGAAGCTTTATGTTCAACAGATTAGTGTACTGCTTCCTCTGTGCACTTTACATTAAGCAATAGATCATGTAGCTGTGACTTAAATATTTAACATGCTTGTGTTAGCTAATAAAGGTCTTTTTTTTTAGGACAAATAATGTTTCACATTGACACCTGGGTACTAAGCATGTGCAACTGGCTGAAAATGTATTTCACCATGGCTTGGCACTGCCTGTCCTATTTAGAAATGATGTTGCAGTAGCACACATGGTCAGATCTGAAAGTGTGATCAGAGCTATTAAGCTATTGGACACATGTAGGTTTTGTCCAGTTGGTGTTGCAGAGTGAGAGGGGCTTAATGTATCTGCAGATGGGGGAGATGAGTGAAGCTTTCCAAGAACAGCCTTAGTTCAAGCTGCTGTCGTGCTTGCAGTGATTAAGCGCCTGTCTGAGCTGGCTTGTTAGCAGCTTCTCTTTGTCAAGAGCTGACTTGTTCCGGAGTACAGGGGTTCCAGGTTGAGAGAGAGGCAAGACACAATAGATAAAAAACCTAACTAGTTTATTATGATAGGAAAAGAGAGGGAGGAAGAGCTGGCAACGGGTAAAAGAAACAGTGATGGATATTTTTGGTGTTTATCTTACCAACCCCAAAGACCACGTGATAACAATCAGGAAACCAGCTCCAAGAGACATCATCGCAGCGCAAGGTAGCAGGCTCAACCTTAGCAGGCATCCCCGTGGAGGCAACGTTGGCCTGGGGTGGTGTGAGATTCTGCCTGCCTGCATTGCATGAGGCTTGGGCTTTTATACTGGCGGAAGGTCACACTCATTCTGAAGCAGGGGGACAGCCTACATCAGGAGTGGTCAGTTATGGCTATTTGATATGACTGTGCAGTTAGTACAAAAGGGTCTCTGTTCGGTGATTTCCAAAGTGGACTGCGGCACCTTTAGGGGATTTTCTTGAAGGAGTCACCATAGACCATTATCTCCTGTGTCTTGCAACTGGTGTAAGACTCCCTTTTGCTACCAGCGGTGTTAACTCCCTATTTTCAAGGTTATGTTCCCACAACCCATGCCAAACAGTACTGTTCTGTCTTTGTGTGTTTCACCATGGACCATGACCTAGTGTCACTGACACACTTGTCTGATGCATTCTCAGCTAGGTGGCTGTACAGCCTTCAGTTGTGCAGTGGGAAACTCAAAGACACCCCTGCAGTGAGAACTAGGCTTTGGTTTTAGTCAGTTTGTGTTCTAAAATTGCCTCTTGGTTTCATCAAGACTTGATTTGAGTGAGATCTTTGTTTACGTCATTCTGAAAACTCACACTGTCTTTGGTTATCAAATTGGTTTTAAAGTATAATTAATTTCTTAATGATAATTTTAAACTTTGATAATGTTCAAGAAGGTATTCACAAGCTGTTCTCACCAGCTGGTCTTTCTGTATTTGATGGTTTGCTTGAACATCCCCAGACCTGATTTTCCTCCAGTTATGCTACCTTGCACTGAAATGACTTATAGCAGCAATCGGTTGTGCTATATTTGTACCCAAACTGCCTCTCTGCTCATATAAGAGAAGTATCTGAAAGGGCACAGTTAAGAATAAATGTGGTGATTGTAACTATGTACCTTTTACATGAACCTTGGAAAGTTTAGAGTGTTTATAGAAGCAAACTCGTTTTGATGAGATATATACTCCTTTGAAATTGGCTTAAACAAATTGATTTTTCCCATCAAAAGAGGAGGTTGTATACGAGATGGTCTACTTGCAATAAGATATAGAGCTCAGTGGATTTATTCTTGTTCTTTACAATTCTCTACCCAATTTGAATTCTGCCTAAAATTTAAGTATCTTCAAGGCTGCTTTTCTTGGCATGAATACCATGGTCTGCACTGACACGGGAGCCAAGTCCAAATCTTGAAGAGCTCTTCTTGGCAGCAGTTCTGACTTTAAACCATATATAAGATTGTTTGTGTGCATACAAATACGCACATGCTTCCCCAGATATGTAGGAAAAGGGAGCGACTGAAACCAAGATTCCATATCCACTTCAAGCCACTCTGGAAACACAAACCCACCCACAGAGCTGTGGTTAAACTTCTCAGGAATGCTTCCAGGTAACCACAGCAACAATGTCCTGTCTTGTGGTGGGTTATCTGATACTGGCATGTACTTTGTGAATGCATAAATACTTCATGGATGCAGCATAAAATCCCTCACCTTATTTCAGATGTACAGCTGGAGCTGTACTGATTGCTTAGTGGTGTCTATGCACTACAGCCACCTGATCAGCACCAGAAGATGTAGAAGGATTAACGTATATTCCTGAAGAAAAAGCATTGACTGGGATAAGAATCAAACTAAATCTTGGGAACAAGGGGGTGAATCCTTGGCTGGATTGTGTATTTTCTGAAGCTCTGTGAGGCAGTCAAATGGCTGGAACAGAGCTAGAAAAGTACCCAAATGTTGTACTTTAGAGTAATATTTAACGTGGGTCTTGCTCCCAGTCACTTCAAGCACATGGACATGCGGAGCAGGAGGGCATGTGGAATCTCGTGTGGCATATATTAGTAAGAGCTGTGCTAAAGAACTTTTCAAAGACTTGCTTTTGCTAAATAAATTACTGGTCATGTTTTATTTAAAATGCTCATGCTGCCAGCAGAGAACACAGCAAACGAGCACACTTCCAGTTAAAGGAACAGCTAGGATTTTCCTTCTGCTGCTCCCATGACTTGTACTTGTTCAGCTTTATTACATGTCGAAAGTAACTGAGCAGAATCGTACAGTCAAGTGATTTATCTCCTTTTACTTGCAGAAGTCCTCTTGGTAAACATAGCTAGGACATCCAGCAAACCCCAAGCCTGTTGTGCTTGGATCCCACAGAATGGATGCCAGCCTGGGTTTGTGTTACTGATACTGGGCTGTGCCTGGCGCTCTGTGTTACCCCAAATCCAGTGTGGAGCTGGTTGCTGTGATGTGGGGTTTGGGCTGTTCCCTGTGTCTGTCCATGTGCTGCAGGTTGAGGGTGGATTGGTAACAAGCTGTGGAGTGACAGGGGGAGGGTATGGAGGGTGTGTATTTCTATCAGGACAGATGTTTGCATTCTGTTCTCCCAAACATCTGCTCCCAAGCATCTCTCAAACATCTGCTCGTGCACTATTTTGGGAAGGACAGCCTGTACTACTCTGTCACCCTGGTGACTTGAACCTTTTCTCTGAGTGGTGGCCAGGCTTCATACTCAGAGATGGTTGCCTTGTCACAGGAAAGAGACTTAAGGTTTGATTATTTGCAGGTTGTTATTTTTGGGTTTTTTTTAACTCGGCTACTTTCGTGTGATATAACATCCATTAGCTCATGTACCAGCTTCTCGCTGGAAATCAAATGAAAGGGCTTTTGAAATGACTGCAAGGCAGGGGATGGTGTACAGGAATTTTTCAGGAGCTGAGCAGAGAATCTAAGTGTAGCTGGGTGGTGTGTGTGCCTTTGTGCCGAAGATGCTGCTTTTTAGAAGTATCTCTCAAGGGGTGGACAGGAGTCTGACAAGCTCTCCTGGGCTAAAGGAGCAGCATTTTCAAAGTTTGCGAGGCTTCATTTGGGATTGAGGGAGAAAACCTTGAATGAGCAAAAGATGAATATTTGGGGCAAAGAGTGCCTGGTTCTGAACATTTGATAAGATGCTGATAGCTTCTTTTTCTAGAAACTTTTAAAGCATTTAGTATTAAATGGAATGGAAAGGAAAGCTACCAGTAAGCACATTGAGATGAATGATTGCTATGCTTGTGCTTTCTTGAGAGGAAAAGCAACAGGTCGCCAGGAAGCAAAAAGTTCTGGATTTATCCCTTCAGTGCCTAGGGGTGTGGGAAGTGGAATTGCTCTTTTCAGTATATCCGGTCCATATTCCGGTGCAGTAGGCATGATCATTTCTTTGAAGATAGTATTTGTAAGATTAACAAAATCTGAGTTACTGTGGTGAATGTTTTAATTGCACATGTTGAACCAGATCAGAGATACCAAACCTAGCATTATGCCTCTGCTTTCCTCCTAGAGTGATCATCTTCCATTGAGAAGCTATGTGGAGCAGATATTATGAATTTATTTCTTCCTTGTCCCACTGGGCATATCCCTGGAAGCTGGGCTCTTGTTCAGGTTCCTCTCACTTACAGGTGAAACAATGCACTCTTCCACACATTACGTGACAGGGAAAATAAATTCCTTGTGACCAGTCTCTGTTACTGTGAATACCTCATGGTGCCTCTTAGAAATGTACTGGGGACCATGTTGGCATCAGTTTCCAAGTGTTTTTGTATGTATTTCACAACCTCAGAATCTGAAAATAGTCTGAATTATTGCCTGTAGGGTAGGGTGCAACCATTTGTTCACACTCACTTATTCAATTAGACAATCATACCTTCAGTTACCATGTTTGCATCCCAAGGAGAACAGCCTGGGCTAACCTCTCAACTTTATAGGCTGCCAAGTGTCAATGTAATCCAAAGGAATAATGTAGTGTTGTTCTGTCTGTTTGTTTGTTTGTTTTTCCCAGGGAAAGGATCCCAGAGAGGCTGTTGTGGCAGCTCTGGGTCTTTTGAAGCCGAGTAGCACCTAAAGCTTACTTTTCTTCCTCTGTGCTGTGAAAGTAGTCCTGTACTTGGAGAGTTTCAAGGCAGAGAATTTCAGTTGCTTTTTTTGCCTCTTGTATTGGGAAGCTGCTTCACTGGGGTCAAATTTAGCCTCTCTGTTGTCTTAGTGAATAAAGAACCCAAGTTAAGGGTATATTGATGGAGGTTATTCCCCTGTAAAACTGAATCATTTGATTGGAAGCCCTTCTGAATTTGTTTCTCAAATTCAGGTTCTACCAATAGGGCTGACATTGAAAACCAGGATACTTAATACAGTCACTTAGCCAGTAGCACAGTTGAAATGTGCATTCTTCTAAAGCTTTATTGTGAATATGAATAAAACATTTTCTAATATTATTAAACCAGTGTGGACTAAAGAAATGAAAATGAAGGCATTCAGGGGTGATCTCTGTGTCATGCCCCTCTGCTCCAAAATAGCATTGCAGTATTGGCGGTGGAGGCAAATCTGTGTTCTCTCTAATGCAATAAAAGTTCCGAGTCCTCCTTGGGAAGCCCAGTCAAATAAGTAGATTTATGGAGAGGTATGTTTTATGCAGGATCTACCATGAGACAATCCCTTTCTATGCTCCTTATACTAATATCTAATCCAAAGTGTTATATGAGAAAAGCCATATGCACTGCAAAAAAATCTCTCTCCAGAGGTCTGTGGTTCTGGCATGTGTCCTTTAGTCTTTAGTACCTTCTAGTAACATCTTTTAGTACCTGTAGAAAAAATCATTCAGAATTACCGAATGCTTTTGCATTATATACAGTTTTTGTGTTCTTGATATTTGGTGCTCTAAGGAAATCACAAATTTTGTTTAAAATGCAAATACACGCATTATATAAATAGCAATTTTACAGTGTTTCTTCCTTCAGGTTTTCCAGCATTTGGCCATTATCTGAGGCCTCTGCCCAGCTAAAAAAATCCTTTTTCTTTAGAGGAAATTCAAAAAGAGATTTTGATATATCCACAAGTGCCTGTTGAGCTAGAGTTCTTGTTAAGCATTTTGGGTAAATCTCAGTAGTAGCTGAATGAGCCATACTCAGTAATGAAGATGTCTCTTACCTACAAAGCTTTACAAATATCTAACAGTCCACTAATTAATCCAGACAAATTACTTTTAATTAGCACCTCATTAATGTTTTTTCAAGTTTGTTGTAGTTTGTTGTCTTGTTCTTATGGGGCACAGCTTACTTGAAATGCTCCCAGAACCATTCTAAGATCATGCAGCCATTTGGAAGAACACATGGTTTTAATTACATTTCAGAAGCTTCAGTGCCTTACTCACTTCATCCCTTCAGCATAAAGGAGATTACATTCATTGCCAAGTGACTTGCATCACCCGCTATCATGGGATGTGACTGTCTGGGTCTTAGCAGGCTAACAAAATGATTCACCAGCACAGACTGGTTACATTGGGATGCACGTACCTAGTGAACAGCCTTGCACAGGTAAAGGTGAAAATGCCTTTCATAAGGATCTTGCGAAGATGTTTGGACATGCAGGGTAGAGCAAAGCTGGAGCTCAGGCCACAGACAGCTAAACTGTCCACCAATATACTGCATAGGAATGGAAGATGTGGTCTTGGTTGAATTGACTGTAAAATAGTTCCATGTATTTACCAACATCCTATTTAGCCTTGTTTTAGCATCTCTAAAAAGTTTCCTGTGTTTATAATATTTGAAGAGTGTCATTGGATTGTACAGACAAGATCTAGTTCTTTAGTCCAGACAAATATTGGTAAATATTCTTGGCAGTTTCTATGCATGGTTTCTTGATAACCTGTGCCTGACAAACACATGGAGGTTTACTAAAGGAAGTCTCAATAGTGAAACTACCTTACTACCTACTAGATATTTTGGTCTGATAGTCAGAATGCTTTTTTACATATTTAAATCCAATCCCCCGAAGCTTCATTATATTTAGCAATAGTTTTCCTTCCAAGTATTTTTATATTGCAAGGCCATGTGTAGGTAGGAGTACTTTACCAAAATGGGAACTCTTCTCTACTATTCCAACAGTGTTCCCAGGAATACCTCTGTATCTGCAAATCTGTACATTGGATTCAGTTGAGGACAATGCACAAATGATTTCTGATGCATTGGCCTTAGCTGGTGCAGCTGTGCTGGTCAGGGATTCTGGAACTTGCTTACTAAATCATCCTGTGTAAGGTGCAGGAGTTGAGATGATTCAAGAAAAGAGGAAAACCACAAGAAGCAAAGCAGTAGAGTAGCCTGAACTCAATACTTCCAGGAGAAAACATACTGATTAGGGTAGTAACTTCAACTTTAACTAGTAAATCAAGAGACATCTTTGTTCTACTAGTATGAAGCACCTGTAGTGTACAGCAGCAATATAGCAGTGTACCACTAGCACTAAAATGAACCCCATTTGGACACACAATTGGCAGATCTCTCAAATGCTGCCGTGCACAGACTCTTGTTAGAGAACGAGGAGTGCATTTTAGACTTTGTGTTGCTGTTTTTAACGCTAGTTCTAATGCTGCAGCTGTCAATCTGACTTCTACGTATGATGGCGGTGGCAAGGAAGGCATGATTCTAATTTGTGTAGCAAAATCTGTCTGACAGGTAACTACATGTTCCAGTTAATCTTAGCTGGGATATAAGTAGATCCTGTATCAAATGTAATGACTCAGTTACTGAGCCTGATGCTAATGTCAGTGACACCTGCTTCAGCCTGTGCTTTCCTCAAAACTGGATTGGAATCAGGCTTGTGAGTGACTTTGTATTAGGATAACCCCCACTTAAATATGATAGGTCACACTGATCTCTGATGCCAGTAGAGGTACTATGAGAGATTTCTCCTAGTGTATTTGTTGTTTGCTCATATCAAAGGACAGTTGCAAAAGGTTGGAATGGGTTTTCCAATGCACTAAGACTTATCTATTATTTCCTCTGGGAATAGCAATCTCATTTACTATTAAATTCCAAATTTCCTTTAGGTGTTTGCCAACTGTCCAGAAGATTAGGTGCACTATGTTAGTGAATGTCCCTTTTTCGTGAGTTGTCTTCTACCTCTCTTAGTTTGTGAATAGTGGAGTCACCCTTCTGCACCCCTTGTCCCCAGTACTGCACTTACCCAGGACTAGCATATTCCTCTGTTTATTTCAACAACCTTTATGCAGTCTGCAAACCTGTAAGCAGATTTTTAAAAGCAGGCCAAGTTTATCCAATTATGAAGAACCAAACTCACATGGGAGGTGGTGTAGCCTAACTTTCTGCTCTGTGGAACGATGTCTTCTAATATTACTGATTTTTTTTTTTTTTTTCTCAGACAAATGACAAGGCTGAAAGGGAAACATGCATGTCAGTCTTCAAAAATGTGCATTATTTACCTATGGACAGTGACAATGACTCAAGATCTGATTTCAGCTGCTTCTATTTACAAGGAGTTTGGGATCTTTGCTCCCTTAACCAAATTCATGTCCTGTTTACTCTGTCTCACAGCTTCCTTCAGAATGTGGTCTCAGGTGCTTAGTCTCTGTGTGACCTTTAGGCTTTCAAATTAAAACTAAGGGTAAATGTTGATCAGGAGATTGCATGCTTAGGGCTTTTGGTTGATCTAAATGAAGCACTGAAACCAGGCCTTTATCCCAGCTCCTCTCTAGCAGTAACCCATTTTGCTTAGAGGCTTTCAGCTAGCAGTTGAGTTATAACTATGAATTATTACCGCAACTTGGTTGAAACCAGTTTCCAGGAGCTTGGGATGTAAAGGAAGCAAGCCAGATGCAAACCTCTGGTGCCTGGGAGTCTCTTGACACCAGATGCTTTTGAGATGTCAGTTCAACTTTTCTGTAGCTGGCAGGTCCCCTGCCAGACTTGAGACTGACCATACAAGTGGTGCAACCTGTTCTTATCCATAAAATTATACACAGATAAGGGATATCCCTGCCCATAGCTGGGGGGTTGCAGCTAAATGATCTTTAAGGTCCCTTTCAACCCAAATGGTTCTATGATATATATATATACACACACGCACACCATATACCATTATATGCTATGTATTCTGTGTCTAACACCATCTGTCATCTGTGTGTGTGGGTTTTGTTTAAGGGAAGATCTTAAAAATCTGAATCATTCTTATCTAAAACCAACTCAAAACATTTAAAAGATTTCAACAATGGGCTTTGACTAATGATATGGTCCATTAGGAGAAAATATAGCTTTGGACCCAGACTTTCAATCACAGACAATGGAATTTGATTGGCATCAACACTGATTATTTATTCTGTCACCGTTACTATGACCAAAGAGATCCCTTAGTCCCAGAGCTCCAATTCATAAAATATTGCTGTATAGAG
>JAUELP010066238.1:4700-14741 GCA_032357275.1 Micropsitta pusio
GTATTTAACTGCATGTTGTTTGAAAATAAATCCTTGCACTGGCAGCCTGACCGAGTGTTGCACTTGCTGGCTGGAGGTGGTTTGAGGGTTTTGCTGTACCCTTCCCCAGGCAGCATAGGAGCTCTGTGGCTCTGCTCTCCATCACTCAGTCCAGACTCTGGCAGAGCTCTTACAAAGCCACGCTTCTTTGTATGTCCCTCTGTGGAAGGAATTAAGTACACAGAAATCAGAATGTGCTCTGCTGGGAGAAGAGAATCCCTTTGAAGATCTTCAGGCAAGACAGCTTCTCCTCTGCGGTAGTGACTGTGGTGGTGGCATTATAAGGAAGATGCTTTTTCGAAGGTTCCTTTTTCATTCCCTTGTTTATTTGTAAGTGTGAGGGCATGCTGGCTGTTCTTGGGGGAGGGAAAGGTGGTGTTCCTTTTTCCAGTCCTCTACACAGGTCTTGCACTGAGTGGCGTGTGCTGTGGAGAGCTGACAGTGAAAGGTCTGCAGCATACTAGCAGTTGCAGTCTTGCTGCCCATCCTTCCTCCCCCTGCATCATCCCCTTTTCCTTATTTGCTTCTCTGAACTGAGTTTCCCTCATTACTTTGATCCCTTTTGTTGTCCCTTATGGCTCTCAAGTTGGTCTGCTCTTGCAGCAGGTAATGCCATTTTCCCTTTCAGATGTTTTTTCTTAAACGTGTTACAGCGGTCTGTGACATGGAATGTCTGAGGAGTGCCATTTGACCATTGCTATAGCAGGTGCCAGACACATGTGCGGTAATTGGATGGCACTTAAGAGGTTAGTCAAGACTGCCAAGACTCGCAGTCCTGCAAACCACATCTGTGGTGCTGTTTTTCCATGGAGGCCTTGCCGTGCCTGCTTGTAAATTTATTTGCAATCTGCATTTTCAGCAAAATCCCCTGTGCAAAAGCCTTGTCAACACTCGTGCCCTTGCTGTGTGGCCCTGACTTTTGTGCACACTGGCAGTGCTGCTCCCAGTGACCGTGGCTGAGCAGGTGCCAGGGACTTGGGACGAAACCGCTGCCCGGCAGCTCCTGACCGGCCTTTCCGCGCTGCGGGTGAAGGACACCATGGCCTTGGAATGGTGGTTGGAGTTTTGATCAAGAAGATGAGTTTCCTTGAGCAGGGCTTCACTGCTGCCTGGCTTTTCAGAGACAGCAGCACAGCGCCCGCAGGGTCCATCCCAGTCTTGGCTGCCTCCATGAAGTTCTCAGGATGTCCACAGTCTGAGCTGCCAGGGATGAGACCTGGGATTCGTCTTCTTTGCTTGAATTGTAGAGGGCTGCAGCAGAAGGAAAGAGAGCAGAGCTGAAACCCACTGATCTGCAGAGACCCGCAGGCATCCCTTCCAGGCCATGCCAGCCCCAACCATCCCCTTCCCTGGGCAGGAGGTGCAGGCAGACAAACGGATCACCTGGAAGCTGCTGCTCAGGATTGCAGCAAATGCCCCCAGGATGTTCCCTGGAGCAGGACAGGGCATGGCAGCACGCTGCCCAGGCTCTGTCCCCTGCCCCACCAGCCCCGCCACACACAGCACTGCCCCTACTCACCGTCGTAGATCTCCTGCAGCGTGTCCTTGCTGCTGTTCTCCAGGTGCCTCCCGGCCAGCCCTGTACAAAGAGCTCCGTCAGACCTGCTGCTGCCCAGCACACTCCCGGCAGCATGGCCCCAGCTCTGCCAGTTTGGCTGCAGGCCTTCCTCCCCTCAGAGGGCTGCTCCTCGCTGCCAGTGCAGCAGATGGGAGTGGGGCCAGGCTGCCTAAGAGGGACCCCAGGGAGTGCGGCTCACCAATGAACCTCACGGCTGCCATTCGCACGGTGACCTGAGCGTGCTGCAGATAAGGCATGCTTTGACGCACGTATTTTTCAGCCCTGCTCCGGTCGTGCTCCAGCTGGAAAGAGAGAAAAGGGCACAGGGATGACACAGACCCTCCCCAGTCGCCCGGGCATATCCCTCCTCCCAGCACCCCGCACCGCTGCCTTGCTTCTCAGGCCATTTGCATCTCCCAGCCAGGAGCCCCGTGGGGCTGAGGTTCAGACACAGCTACATGCAAAGCGGGTCTGGAGGTCCTGAGAGCCCTCTGTGCCACTGCAAGGGCCCAGATGGGTCTCCTGCAACATCCTGAGGGTGGGGAGGTGAGAGAGGCCTGGACCAGAGCCCTTGGGAGCTCTGCCTGAGGGCAGGGAAGGAGGATGCAGCACCAGGCTACAGGCTCTGGGCTGGAGCAGGGCAGGGGAGGCACCACTGCACGGGGGGCACCCCATGTCCAGCCTGGGACTTATCCTCACCAAGCACTCCATAGTTCTCCATATCTCGTGTGCCTGCACATGGTGACAGAGCCACTCCCATTTGAGCACCTTCAGAGCTACACAGAGGGCTTTGCGAGAGGCCTGCAGAGGAAGACAACAACTGGGGAGATTATGGACAGGGCTTGGGGCCCAAAGCCCTGGCCCCCAGCACCTGCGGGGACAGCTGGGAAGCCCCTGGGGACTCTGCTCTTCAGGCCTTGGTGGCCATGGGCTGCTGCTGAGCCCTGCTGGGCCACATAGAGCAGGAGCGGGAAATGTCCCCGCCAGCTTCTCCCACCCTCCCTGATGCCCAGCCCCCCACCCCCCCACCCCACGGGCTCAGCACGCCCTTCCCCGCACCACTGCTCAGGTCTGGAATCTGTACCTTGGCCACGCTCTCAGTCTCATCACTCATGTGCAACACGAGTGGGACCAGGCTCTCCCGCACTTTCTTCTGCATCTGCCACTTGTGCTTCCAATCTGCCATCTGTATTATGTCTTTGAAGAGGCAGATGGAGAGCTCTCGCACCTGGCTGGACACCTGGTGAGGAGGAGGACAGGAGGACTTCAGTAACAGCAGCTCCCTGAGCCAGGCCATCGGCGTGGCTGAGGGGAGGGGGTTCAGGTTTCCCAGAGTCATCAGGAAGTCGGGGAGAAGCTGGGCTGGGCTGCAGAGCCCAGAAGCCATCCCCACGAGAGCAGGGGGGCATGAGGAGGGGCACAGCCCCATCCAGGTGCTGCTGCGAGGCTCTGTTGATGGGCACTTGTCCGTGCAAAGGGCCCATCAGTGGGGATCAGGCTTCCACAGCAGCCTTACATCATCAAACAGTTGCATGAACTCCTTGGCCAGCAGCAGAGCAGTGGAGCTGGCCTTCTTCTTCAGATGACCCATCACATTTCTGAAAATGAGGAGGGCCTCCATCTTGGTGTGTGCATTTGCACTCTGCAGAGCCTCCCTCAGTTCTGGCAGCAGGACCAGTATTTTCCTTGCCTGTACGAAACACACAATTCCTTTTATGTGAAGTGGCAAAAGAGCACCCAGGCCAAAGGCTCTGGCCATTAAGCAGCAGCCTCCCGCCTGGCTGCCTGGGCGGTGGCACAGGAATCCCTGCAGCAGCTTCCTGGCAGGCCGTGGCCGTGGTGCACTGAGGGGATCGGGGCCTGTGAGGGGACGTCGAGGGCACTTGGAGCCGTCAGCCCAGCTCCTGCCTCCCAGCCCTGCTCAAGCCACCGCTTTACCCACTGCCCAGCCCCAGGAGGCCAACACGGCTTCCCTTGCCTATGCCCTGCTCACCGTGTCAGGTGACCGTGACAACGTGATGAGGGCTCGGAGCATCAGTGAGAACAGCGCCCGCTTTTGCCACCACAGGAACCTCTGCCTGTTGTACACCCCAGCAAACTCTTCTGGTGTCACATCGCTGGAGGCCAGCAGCTGAAACAAAGACGGCAGTGAGAGAGCGGCCAAGCCTGCAGGGCTCCCCGCACTGTGCAGCTCCTGGGCCCCACTGGCAGCTCAGGGCAAGGGCAGCGGGCACCGAGAGCCCGTCCTGGGGGACACCCGCCGCACAGCACACGCTTGTCTGTGCCGGCTCTGCCTGTGCAAGCAGAGCACTGCCTGGGCAGACAGGGACTTTGTGCGCCCGCACCCGAGCAACGTGGCATGGCCCTGTGTGGCTGGCGCAGGGGAACCTGGTGCTGGGCTGGCCCTAAGGGGCTGTGTCCCTGTGTCCCAGAGGAGGTGACTGTTTGGGGGCAGATGGCAGGGGAGAGGGCTGTGCCCGTGTTTCTGGAGAGGCAGGCACAGCCTGAGTATGAGCAAGGACTGGTCTGGTTACTCACAGTCAAGAGCTGGATGCAGATCTTCACTCTGCGGGTTCTGAATGCTGAACGTGATTGCAGGTGCTGGAGGTTGCTGCTCAGCTCCTTCAAGACCTTCACCAGGACGCAGTGCTGGGACAGCAGCACTTCCCACATGGCCTGAGCAACTCTGCAGACACAGAGCACTCTGTCAGCAGGGCTCCCTTGGCCACCGCACGGTGCCCGGGCCAGTCCTGCAGCAGCCAGGCTGTCCTGCAGGCCTGGTCCTTCCCAACCCCTCACTGGGAGTGCCCAGGTCCCAGCCTGGGCAGGCAGGAAGGGGCTGAAATAGTGTTCCCCTTGGGGCAGGGAGGAACCTCGTGGTGGGGCTCGGGTCTGGCTTGGCCAGCTTTGGCTACTGCAGGCCTGGCTTGAGGGTGATGGGGTGCAGGGCCCAGATCCTCAGGGGTCTCCTGTAGTTTTCTGTGGGCCTCCAGACCCCTCTCCCCACATGGAACAAACCCACGAGGGCTGTGGGGGTCAGTACCTATCACATGATGGAGAGAGATCCATAAGGCTCACGACCAGCTTCCTGGGGTTCTGCGTTGCCATGCTCGGAAGCAGGAAGTTCAGGCTGCGCCGGACTGATGCTGCGCTGATGTGCTGCAGGTTGTTATAGATGCAGCGCGTGACGATTGGCACCTGGAGGGCACAGGGGTGAGGGTGGTGCTGCCACCAGACTGCAGCCATTTCCTCAGCTGCCACTGAAACAGCCGCCCTTGCCATCCTGCTCTACTGGCATGAAATGGCTTCAAGGAGCCTGAGGCACCTGGGTGAGGGGAGGTGGGATGTAGGGAGGAACAGTGCCTGGAAGGGCTGGGGGACAGAGCAGCCACAGGCTGCTTACCTCTGTCAGCCAGGAGTCAGGTTCTGCCTTGGCCACATTCAGGATGCTGACCAACTCTTCCTTGTCACATACACACGAGTCTCTCATGGCCTCTATGGCCTTGAGGACGATGCATGTCTTATCAGCAGGGTGGAGGTATTCCCCAAACGCCTGCAGGAGGAAGGAAGGCAGGGAAGACATGTTACACTGAGTGCCCTGATAGTGCTGCTCAGCTGAGCAGTGAGAACAGCTCTGGCGAGAGTACCACAGGAAAGCTGGCAGCAGGGGCTGCAGTTGCAGTGGGGTGGAGGATGAGAAGAGAGGGCCCTAGGGTGAGAGAGGAGGGACGCTGGAGTGCAGCCCTCTGAAGTCTCTGCTCCAGAACAGCAGCAACCCTCTGACCAGGAACAGCGAGACCACGCCGAGCTCGCTGGTTCTGGATCCCTTTGCTTGCACCAGTCTCTTTCTGATGCCCCAGACAAGAGGTCCAGCGAGGAAGAAGCTCATTACCTTTGCCATGCTCCTCGTGCTGCACAGAGAAAGACAGGAGGGTTTCCCGGCTTTCCTTTTCCCTCCACCCTGGGGATGCTCCGGATCGTCGTGACAATTGCCTGGCTGAGGTGATGTCATGCCTAAACAGGAGGGGATCACGTAAGAGACCTTAGGACGCAGCACTGATTACCATCAATGACAGCTTTGGCTATGGGGACCATGGAACTGCTAGGTTCTGAGAGGTCCTGAGAAGAGTGGGAAGGAGGGCAGCAAAGAGCAGTGCCGGACTTGTGGTGAGCACTGAGATTCTGCAGCAAAACCATAGCTGGGATGCTGTGGGAAGCAGCTGTGACGGGCAAAGGAGGTGAGGGAAGAAGGCAGGCTGTCCTGGACAGCCTCCAGCAAGTACAAAAGGAATCCACTACAATAGTTGGGGAAACAAGCAGGACTATGAGGAGACGTCTGTGTGTGGAGGGATGCAGCCCAACAAAGCTTCTCGTACATTTTTGCTGCTGGATGAATCTGGAGAGGTGATGAAGAGCAACCAAAGCCTCCTGCTGGATCTTCCGGATCTTGCTAGTCCAGCAAACGATGAGATGTCCCAGCAGCTGTCCCAGGAAGCCATCTTTGATAATGCCATGGTGGGAAGAGCTGTCGTCATGTCCAAGCGAGCTCCAGACCTGGGCAAGGGAGGCAGGACAGGTAGAAGGGCTGAGGGGCAGCAGCTCAACAAAAGCCCTGAACCTGAGCCTCTGGCCCAGGGAAGGATCCTGGGGGATCGGAGTTGTGCAGGGCTCCTTGGGCAGTGCTGTCGTGCACAGGACTGGGGGCCAAGATGGCTGCTGGCAGAAAGGGCACTGGGGAGGGAAAACCACGGGAAAAAGAGAAGCCAAGAGCCTTGCCCAGGGCAGAGCCGTGCTGAATGCCTCAGGCATCTCGAGCTGCAGGCTGCTGCCCATGGTGGGCAGGGAATGGGAGACAGCCTGGCTGGAGGGTGCCTGCCTCCTTACCTGCACTGAGGAAGAGCTGGCCATCAAATCGGCCAGCTTCGCAATCCTTGCCACGGCCCGCTCACACACAGCTGCGTGCTTGATGTCCGTGAAGGGCAGCAGCATCTGGAAGGAGAGAAGGTGCTGCTGTGCCCTGGGAGCTGGTGCCTGTGCAGCAGCAGCAGCAGCACTGCTCAAGTCCCGGCTGGACTCGTGCAGTCCTTGTGGCCCCGCACGGAGGCAGATGCCAGCCCAGGGTATCCACCACTGGGATACGGCCCCCCCGGAAGCCAGGAGTGCGGAGCTTCAGAGCTGGGCCCCCTGTGCAGGACAGGTAGGTCCCAGTGGGTCTCTGCCCCGGTGAGACCTGGGCAGAAAAGCAGGAGGGACTGCGAGGCATGGGAAGAAGGACAGCACCCGCTGCCACTGCTGCGGTGCCTGAGGAGAGGGCTCAGTGCCTCCCGCTGCTTTGGTGCGAGGAAAACTCTGGGGATGGAGCTGGCCCACGAGCGCCATGGGCCAGGCTTTGCCGTGGCACAGGAGGAGGCTGCCGACGGGAAGTCACGTTGACTGCAGCCAGGGGACACGAGTCTCTTGGAAGAGCACGGTGTTCCATGTCTGCGTCCCCTGAGGGAGCTGAGCACCCTCCCTGCAGTGTGCTGTGTGCATGGCGCTGGGAGGACACCGTCCACTCCAGAGCGGACAGTCCTGTCCCTGCAGGGTGAGGAACAGCCCCTGCGAGCCTTGCTCTCTGCCAGTGCCGCACCTGCAAGATTCTCCACACGTCCCTGGAGCCCGGGGAGCTGAGCACCAAGCTCTCCAGCAGGATGTCCATGGCATCCAGGGTCTGCAAGGGGGAAGAAGGTCACGTCAGTCTTCCTGCAGTCCCTCTCTCCCCGGGGATGGATCTAAGCCCCACACCATGGAGAGGACACCGCTGCCACCTCTGGGTGGCCAGGGGACACCTTGGAGCAGACAAGCTGCAGTGGGCAGAGGAGCCAGTCCAGAGGGACTGGGCACGGCAAGGCCCACGAGACGGAGATGAAGGGACAAGGGTGGGAAAGTAAAGCCAAGACCGTATCGTGCCGTGGATCGCCGGTTGTGGCTCAGCACGTGCCAGCCAGGGAGCAGCTCTGAGTGCTCCCAGCAGCAGAACGGCACTTACCTTAAAGTAGAGAAAGCTGTCTTGGCCCTGCCCAGCGGTGTTGGGGGGAAGCGAGAAGACCTTCTCAAAACAGGTCTTTAAAAGGCTTCTCTTCTTGTACTTCAACAGCGCCTCCACTTTGCTAAAAAGAGAGAGCGAGGGACCTGTCAGGCATGGGCGCTGGGAGCGCTGCCTCCGTGACTTGTGCAGCTGGACACAGACCTCTGGAGCAGAGGTCCTGAGGAGGGATGGAGCCCTGGTGTGCGGGGAGCCCTGCCAGGAGGTGCCTCCTCCCTCCTTGACATGGCCCAGGCCAAAGGACGGTCCTGGCAGGCAAAGCCTCCCACCTCCTGCTTTTGGGAGCAGCCGAGACGTGGTGGGGACCTGCAGGATCCCCCCGCTCTCCCCTGCGCCTCTCCACAAGCCACGAGCAGGGCAAAGAGCAGGCCCTCTGAGGGCACCATTGGACTCTGCCTGGATGGGAAATGCCCACGGCCAGGCCCAGGGCTAGGGGCTGTGCAGAGGTGTCTGCCAAACCAAGGGCTGGGCACGTACCTCATCTCGGCGAGGGTCAGCATGGCTTGCTGCCGCACCGCTGTGTGCAGGTGGTCCACGGGCTCCTCTTTCACCAGTGCCTGCAGAGCACAAGCAGGATGGGACCTGGCGGCCGCCGGCACCCAGTGCCAGCAGACCCAGCACCTGGCAGTGGGGCTGGCAGACACCCTGTGCCCCCAAGGCCAGCACTGGCCCCAGCGTGGCCCTGCTGCCAGGGCTGCCCGGCGGCACCCGCATCCCCTCGGGCAGCTCAGCTTCTGCCTGCGCACGCTGGTCCCTGCCCTCCGCCTGCACGGGCCCTGTGTGTCCTGACAGTGTGCCGGCGCCTGGCAACTTGCCCCCTTCCCCAGGCCAGCCGTGTGTCCCCTCACCTTGATGCTCTCTACCACCTGACACTGCTCACAGAACTCCGTTAGTTCCTCTGAGAAGCCCTGGTCCCTGGCTGCTGTGCAGAGGCTGGAGACGGCCTGCAGGAACTTCACCTTCTGAGCCTCCTCCTGGGCAGCCGGGGGGCAGAGACACAAACAGGCAGCGTGAGAAGGGGGGCACGTGGCCAGCGGGACTGGAGCACTGGGGCTGCAGAGCTGTGCAGGAGCCCTGGGGGAGCAGCTCTGCCCAGCCAGCAGCCCCCAGCAGCCTGGCAGAGCAGAGCCAGCGGCCCATCAGGAGACACAGGCACTGCTGCCCTGGAAGCGGCCGAGGTTACCTTCACGGAGCTCTGCAGGAAAGTCTGGATAAACTGCATGTGTGCAGTGCGTTCCTCCTCCATCCTTGGCGGACAAAAGGACAGGGGTGAGGAACGGGTAAGGTTGAGGGAAACGCCTCGGCGCTGCGGGGCTGCTGGGGCAGTGGGGAACAACGTGGGCTGCGCTCAGGGGTCTGCGCCAGCCTCTCGCTCCCGCTCTGTCCCGTCGCTGTCCTGCCGGACACTGGCATGAGGGATGGGGCCTGCTGACTTGTATACGGTGCCCTGGGCTGTGACCAAGGGCAGGTCACAAAGGGCAGCATGGCGGGTCACCGAGGGCACATCACAATGGGCACCATGTTTGGCTGTCCATCAGCCCCACAAATCTGACGTGTCTTCATGCACAGCAGTAGATTAAACAAAGAATGTTTTTATTCAGACCTTCAGTAGGCAAAACGGTTCCCATCTCCTTTGGCTTAACCAGTGTTGGCTGATGGAAAACTAAAGTTGCACGTACCAGGGATTGAGAAGATGAGACTTCCTAGGTGAAAGCTCAGAAGGGGAATCGCCTGGAACAGGGAAGCACCTGTGTCAGGTCTTTTGTCCTAACAGCTCTGTATTTCTTGGAAGGAAATGCGCGTTCCCCGGTCTGAGTGGCTTTAGTGTCTCCCCCCTTTGTGTAAATGCTCTTTTTTGTACTGTATTTAACTGCATGTTGTTTGAAAATAAATCCTTGCACTGGCAGCCTGACCGAGTGTTGCACTTGCTGGCTGGAGGCGGTTTGAGGGTTTTGCTGTACCCTTCCCCAGGCAGCATAGGAGCTCTGTGGCGCTGCTCTCCATCACTCAGTCCAGACTCTGGCAGAGCTCTTAGAAAGCCACGCTTCTTTGTATGTCCCTCTGTGGAAGGAATTAGGTTCACAGAAATCAGAATGGGAGAATCCCTTTGAAGGGAAAGGTGCTGTTGCTTTTCCACTGCTCTACGCATTGAGTGACGCTGTGCCACTGCCAGGGCCCAAATGGATCCTCCTCGAGATCCTGAGGGTGGGGAGGCGAGAGGGGCATCCGTGTCCAGCCTGAGACTTGTCCTCAGCAAGCAGCCCTGCGGGCTCAGCACGCCCTGGGGTGTGCACAGCACAACCGGGATGGGACCTGGTGGCCCCCGGTCCCCAGTGCCAGCCCACCCAGCGCCAGGCGG